>CANNZV010002112.1:0-113209 GCA_947561585.1 Caprella mutica
TATACAATTTAATAATTAATATGTCGTCACGCTAATTTCTATTTCTATTTTATTCTCACTAACTAGTGTACTTCCCATCACAATTCATGGGTTATCAATAGTAAAAGAAAAAATATTATTAATTAAAGATATATATATTCAAAGAATATATTTGAAGGAATTAATTACAAAAAAAAAGTTGTTTAAAAAATGTATTTAGACAGAAAAATATGTAAAACAATTGAGCCAAGAAATTTGAGTCAAAAAATTTGAGTAAAAATTTTAGTCAAAAAAATTTGAGTCAAAAGAAAGTTTGAGTCAAAAAAATTTGAGTCAAAAAAATTTGAGTCATCAAATTGAGTCAACAAAATAGAGTCAAAAAATTTAATTTTCTGCATTTTAGACAGTTGCGTGAGTGTGTACGCCAAAATTCCTATTTCTCCGCATTTTAGACAGTTGCGTGAGCGTGCACGCTAAAAAAATCCAATTTCAGTTTTCTAGACAGTTGCGTGAGCGTGCACGCCAATTATTTTAATTTAGACAGTTGCGTGAGCGTGCACGCAAATTCTTTTTTTTCCGCATCTTAGACAGTTGCGTGAGTGTGCATGCCAATTATTTTAATTTAGACATTTGCGTGAGCGTGCACGCCATTTTTTGAAAAAATTCTGCGTTTTTGACATTTGCGTGAGCGTGCACGCCAGTTCTTTTTTTTCCGCATTTTAGACAGTTGCGTGAGCGTGTACGCCAATTATTTTAATTTAGACATTTGCGTGAGCGTGCACGCCATTTTTTTTTATTTTTTTCTGCATTTTTGACAGTTGCGTGAGCGTGCACGCCAGTTCTTTTGTTTCCGCATTTTAGACAGTTGCGTGAGCGTGCACGCCAATTTTTTTAATTTAGACATTTGCGTGAGCGTGCACGCCATTTTTTAAAAAAATTTCTGCGTTTTTGACAGTTGCGTGAGCGTGCACGCCAATTATTTTAATTTAGACATTTGCGTGAGCGTGCACGCCATTTTTTTATTTTTTTCTGCGGTTTTGACAGTTGCGTGAGCGTGCACGCCAATTATTTTTTTTCCGCATTTTAGACAGTTGCGTGAGCGTGCACGCCAATTATTTTAATTTAGACATTTGCGTGAGCGTGCACGCCATTTTTTTATTTTTTTCTGCGTTTTTGACAGTTGCGTGAGCGTGCACGCCAGTTCTTTTTTTTCCGCATTTTAGACAGTTGCCTGAGCGTGCACGCCAATTATTTTAATTTAGACATTTGCGTGAGCGTGCACGCCCTTTTTAAAAAAAAATTCTGCTTTTTTGACAGTTACGTGAGCGTGCACGCCAGTTCTTTTTTTTCCGCATTTTAGACAGTTGCGTGAGCGTGCACGCCAATTATTTTAATTTAGACATTTGCGTGAGCGTGCACGCCATTTTTTTATTTTTTTCTGCGTTTTTGACAGTTGCGTGAGCGTGCACGCCAGTTCTTTTTTTTCGCATTTTAGACAGTTGCGTGAGCGTGCACGCCAATTATTTTAATTTAGACATTTGCGTGAGCGTGCACGCCATTTTTTTTTTTTTTTCTGCGTTTTTGACAGTTGCGTGAGCGTGCACGCCAGTTCTTTTTTTTCCGCATTTTAGACAGTTGCGTGAGCGTGCACGCCATTTTTTAAAAAAAATTCTGCGTTTTTGACAGTTGCGTGAGCGTGCACGCCAATTATTTTTTTTCCGCATTTTAGACAGTTGCGTGAGCGTGCACGCCAATTATTTTAATTTAGACATTTGCGTGAGCGTGCACGCCATTTTTTTATTTTTTTCTGCGTTTTTGACAGTTGCGTGAGCGTGCACGCCAGTTCTTTTTTTTCCGCATTTTAGACAGTTGCGTGAGCGTGCACGCCAATTATTTTAATTTAGACATTTGCGTGAGCGTGCACGCCATTTTTTTATTTTTTTCTGCGTTTTTGACAGTTGCGTGAGCGTGCACGCCAGTTCTTTTGTTTCCGCATTTTAGACAGTTGCGTGAGCGTGCACGCCAATTTTTTTAATTTAGACATTTGCGCGAGCGTGCACGCCATTTTTTAAAAAAATTTCTGCGTTTTTGACAGTTGCGTGAGCGTGCACGCCAATTATTTTTTTTCCGCATTTTAGACAGTTGCGTGAGCGTGCACGCCAATTATTTTAATTTAGACATTTGCGTGAGCGTGCACGCCATTTTTTTATTTTTTTCTGCGGTTTTGACAGTTGCGTGAGCGTGCACGCCAGTTCTTTTTTTTTCCGCATTTTAGACAGTTGCGTGAGCGTGCACGCCAATTATTTTAATTTAGACATTTGCGTGAGCGTGCACGCCATTTTTTTATTTTTTTCTGCGTTTTTGACAGTTGCGTGAGCGTGCACGCCAGTTCTTTTTTTTCCGCATTTTAGACAGTTGCCTGAGCGTGCACGCCAATTATTTTAATTTAGACATTTGCGTGAGCGTGCACGCCCTTTTTAAAAAAAATTCTGCTTTTTTGACAGTTACGTGAGCGTGCACGCCAGTTCTTTTTTTTTTCCGCATTTTAGACAGTTGCGTGAGCGTGCACGCCAATTATTTTAATTTAGACATTCGCGTGAGCGTGCACGCCATTTTTTTATTTTTTTCTGCGTTTTTGACAGTTGCGTGAGCGTGCACGCCAGTTCTTTTTTTTCGCATTTTAGACAGTTGCGTGAGCGTGCACGCCAATTATTTTAATTTAGACATTTGCGTGAGCGTGCACGCCATTTTTTTTATTTTTTTCTGCGTTTTTGACAGTTGCGTGAGCGTGCACGCCAGTTCTTCTTTTTCCGTATTTTAGACAGTTGCGTAAGCGTGCACGCCATTTTTTTGAAAAATTTCTGCGTTTTTGACAGTTGCGTGAGCGTGCACGCCAATTATTTTTTTTCCGCATTTTAGACAGTTGCGTGAGCGTGCACGCCAATTATTTTAATTTAGACATTTGCGTGAGCGTGCACGCCATTTTTTTATTTTTTTCTGCGTTTTTGACAGTTGCGTGAGCGTGCACGCCAGTTCTTTTTTTCCGCATTTTAGACAGTTGCGTGAGCGTGCACGCCAATTATTTTAATTTAGACATTTGCGTGAGCGTGCACGCCATTTTTTCATTTTTTTCTGCGTTTTTGACAGTTGCGTGAGCGTGCACGCCAGTTCTTTTTTTTCCGCATTTTAGACAGTTGCCTGAGCGTGCACGCCAATTATTCTAATTTAGACATTTGCGTGAGCGTGCACGCCCTTTTTTAAAAAAAATTCTGCTTTTTTGACAGTTACGTGAGCGTGCACGCCAGTTCTTTTTTTTTCCGCATTTTAGACAGTTGCGTGAGCGTGCACGCCAATTATTTTAATTTAGAGATTTGCGTGAGCGTGCACGCCATTTTTTTATTTTTTTCTGCGTTTTTGACAGTTGCGTGAGCGTGCACGCCAGTTCTTTTTTTTCGCATTTTAGACAGTTGCGTGAGCGTGCACGCCAATTATTTTAATTTAGACATTTGCGTGAGCGTGCACGCCATTTTTTTATTTTTTTCTGCGTTTTTGACAGTTGCGTGAGCGTGCACGCCAGTTCTTTTTTTTCTGCATTTTAGACAGTTGCGTGAGCGTGCACGCCATTTTTTAAAAAAAATTCTGCGTTTTTGACAGTTGCGTGAGCGTGCACGCCAATTATTTTTTTTCCGCATTTTAGACAGTTGCGTGAGCGTGCACGCCAATTATTTTAATTTAGACATTTGCGTGAGCGTGCACGCCATTTTTTTATTTTTTTCTGCGTTTTTGACAGTTGCGTGAGCGTGCACGCCAGTTCTTTTTTTTCCGCATTTTAGACAGTTGCGTGAGCGTGCACGCCAATTATTTTATTTTAGACATTTGCGTGAGCGTGCACGCCATTTTTTTATTTTTTTCTGCGTTTTTGACAGTTGCGTGAGCGTGCACCCCAGTTCTTTTTTTTTCCGGATTTTAGACAGTTGCGTGAGCGTGCACGCCAATTTTTTTAATTTAGACATTTGCGTGAGCGTGCACGCCATTTTTTGAAAAAATTTCTGCGTTTTTGACAGTTGCGTGAGCGTGCACGCCAATTATTTTTTTTCCGCATTTTAGACAGTTGCGTGAGCGTTTACGCCAATTATTTTAATTTAGACATTTGCGTGAGCGTGCACGCCATTTTTTTTAATTTTTCCGCGTTTTAGACAGTTGCGTGAGCGTGCACGCCAATAATTTTTTTTCTGCATTTTAGACAGTTGCGTGAGCGTGCACGCCAAGAAATTCCATAAAATTCCACTTTTCCATATTTTAGTCATTTTAGTTGCGTGGGCGTGCACGCAAATTCCTTTTTTCCGGCTTTTATACAGTGGCGTGAACGTGCACGCTCACGCCGATTATTAATTCTTTTCCGTCTTTTAGATACTGCCCAGAAAATGTTAAAAATGTCCCATATTCTGCAGACTGGTGTTACCATTAATTTAGCTGCGGGAGATTCTGAATCTGCTGCTGAGAGTCAGAGACAGAGAATAGCTCTCACTCTCAAATCAAAGTCTCTGCGGGAGAAGAGACACATTCTGCAGAGTGCAGACTGGTGGCCTATGTTCCCATGTTAATTTTGGCTGGAATTTTGAAAATATGAGCCACATTGGCTTGGCTCAGAATTTCAGAACTTAATTTTCGTATTCCAGAAAAAATATTTAAGGTAAAACAAGTAAATTGCGGCACACTAACAAACTGCGGCATCAAACAAGAAACAACAGAACATCATAGCTTCAAAACACACGCTAAAAACTTAAATTGATAAATTGTAGCATGCACTGCGCTTCTTCTGATAGCTAGGTATGCCATTTTCTTTTAATTTCAGTTCATAATGTTTTAGAGACTCTCTTGAGAGGGGCCAGTCGCCAGAGGGTCGCAATTAAAAATTAAAGGGCCGCAATTTACCTGTGTGATGATGGCAGGGCAGACTCAAACTAGCAGTGAGCCTGGAGCCAGTGACAATATCATTAACTTGAATAAATATGAAGAGAATAAATAAATTAAGAGAACATAGGTAGGGGTCCCGGGTACATAGAATCACCGAATCGGACTGATTGAGGACCAAAACGGACCAATTGGGGTCCAAAACGGACCGAATGGGGACCAAGCCGGATCTAATCGGGCCAAAACGGAGCTAAGAAGTTCATAAAAAACACTTAAATAGTTGGTACTATACATTGGAGAAAAATAATAATATTTAGAATGAGTTATTTAACTGATAATAGCTATAGGTACTTATGTTGAAAAAAAAACCATAGCTACTTTGAATGCTCATATCCTATAAGCCGCAAATTATTCTTCAAAAAATATTTCAAAGGGCCCCATGACCTTGACCTTTGACCGGGTCGCTCCCAAAATTCTACCAGCAGGTCACTGGACATTGACCAATAGTTTCACCAGATTTCAGACAATTTGGCTGATCACTTTTTCAGTTAAAGCCCCGTCCAGACGGTCAAATTTTTTTTAGAGAAGTGACAAACTTAATGACAAACTAAATGACAAACTTATCGTCAGTTTTCAAGGAGTGTCTACACGGTCAAATTTTCTCGCCAAAAGTTTGAGGTTCACTGGCGTCAGTTTCGTCAAAATTAATGTTATATATCGTTACAATAAAAATTATATAACTTGGTATGTATATTTTTTAAATTTAGAACAGTAAGAAACCGGAAAAAGTAATTTGTTTTAATGACAATATATCGTCTTGAAAAGGATAGTCAAAAATAGATCATAGAAAACAATTCACAACGTAGGTAGCCTACCTATAACTTAGATCTAATACATTCTAATACAACTAAGTATTAAAGAGTCTGTCGTCAGCCATTGTAACTAGATAGATACTAAGTTTGAAAAAATGAGGTTTTTGTAGGTGTACCTAGCTGTAATAAACTAAAATGACGCGCAAATAAAAAAATATTATTGCCGGAAAGTCAGTGTGTACTTCAAACTTTATCGTCAGCAAATAGTTTGACAAACTTTTTGATGACGATATCCAACATGTTGGAATAAAAAAACTGATGAAAAGTTTGACGGTTTGCTGACGCTAGGAAATTATCGTCATTTAGTTTGTCATTAAGTTTGTCACTTCTCTGAAAAATTTGACCGTCTGGACGGGGCTTAAGCGAATAAAGCGCCGTACACACGCAGGGTTTTTTCAGTCTTTCCACCGGACTTTTTGCTAAGCTCCTCCCACTTTTTCCACGAGACTTAAATTTTGCACCAAAAGTCCAAGACTTTTCAACAACGTACATGTTCTATTATTTTCCCCCAATCAAGAGGTGCAATTTTGTATATCTTCGTATAGCTACTGTCAACTCATAAAATATGTTGTACATATAATAACTGGATTGGTGTTCATTTTTAGACAAACTTTGCTCCATTCATTTCTTTACCTTTGAGGTAAAGAATTCTCATATTTTCCTATTTATAAAAGACTGCCAGTAAAATTTATAATACCTAGTAATGTTTCTTTAAACTTTTATTTAGTATAGTATATTTTAGCAAAATAAATATTACTATCTTTATTCTATTTATTTCAACATATTACCTATATTAGCTAATACCTTTAATTATTTTATTTATTATAACGCAATACATATTGTACCTAGTACCTATACGTATTGATACTTTTAACTAAACTTTATATAATAGCTAAATTACATTTGTTGAGTGGATAGATTAATCATTAAATCAAATGAAGCGAAAATAATCTCGGTTAGTTTATTACTAAATATTGTAATAAACTTCATAATAATTATCAAACTAAGTTAATTTGTAACTAAATAATCTTAGTAATCTAGGTAGGTAGTTCTCTAGTAATTAATTAATCTAGGTAATAGTAACTAACCTATATATGTAATTAGTAAATAACTAACCCAGGTAATTAGTAATTTTAACTATCCTATAGTTAAACAGTAACAGTTACTAACTACCTAGGTTAGATACCAAGTTTAAAAAAATAGAGGAGGGCTTATGTCGCCGATATTCATGAGTAGTTAATTGCACCACATGTTAATCCACGAGATTCAAAAGTCAATCCACGTGTGGACGCTATTGACTTTTGAATCAAAAGTCTGGTGGAAAAGCGGAGAAAAAAGTCTGGTGGAAAGACTTAAAAAACCCTACGTGTGTACGGCCCTTAACAAGATGATAAAAAATATATGAATAAATAAATGCCGGGTAAACTATAACCTTCCCGCATTCTGCAAAGGTAATTATTTGAAAATATGAGCTATTCCTAACCTGATGGCGCTTTGTCAAAATAAAATAAATAATTCTTCAAACAATTGGTATATGTATTTTAAAAGAACCAGTACATTTAATTATGCAATGATAGCTACATAATGGAGAACCGGAAGCATTCGAACAGAGGGATGGTTCGGACAACTCGTTTAAACATGTTCATAATTGATGGAACTTCCGCTTATTGCAACTGAATGTGTGCAACGTGTTAACCGTCAACTATTTCAAAGATCCAGTGCGGAGATGTAGTATTTCGCCCCCGAAGGGTAATTTACTGTTTTCTTCAATATTGATGTAATTTTTAGTATTGAATTGGATCGTGCGTGAACTATATGAATACGAAACTGATTCTCAATTCCAATGGTATGAATTATATCCATATCTTGTGTTATGTTTGGTGTGTTAAAAAATTAATACAAATGAAATTAGAAAAATGGTGATGTTTTTAATTTTGAAGTATCATTTGGGATGAATCGGACACTTTTCTTTAGGTTGGTTCGGACGGTATCCGAACCTTCCCTCTGTATCCGATTCAGTCCACCATTACAATCTTATCAAAAAGGACATTCTGAACTTGAAGTTAATTATTTTAATTGACATAGCATTCGTTTATAAGATTAGTTGCAACTTTTAATATTAGTGTCCTTATTTGACAGTTTGACGATAGTATTCATGCCTTTTCATTATAAAAGGAAAACTGATAGAGGCCGTAATAAAGAAGGTATTCAAAAAATATTTGATGAATTCCAAAAAGGTTTAGCTGTCAAAAAAAGCTGCTGAAATTGGAGGTGTAGCAGGATCTTCACTTATGGACAATACTTTAAACATTCGATGAAATATTTAAGATGTAATTTACTAATTTTTGTGAATTCCAAGAAAAAGGAAATAGCTATACTCAAAGTAAAAGGCAATAGTTATAC
This sequence comes from Caprella mutica, assembly GCA_947561585.1. NCBI lineage: Eukaryota > Metazoa > Arthropoda > Malacostraca > Amphipoda > Caprellidae > Caprella > Caprella mutica. The sequence goes on from CANNZV010002112.1 coordinate 8,169, forward strand.
AATTTCCTTTTGATATATAGCTATTAAATATAAGGATAATTTCACAGTGATTACTCATTGGCTATCTTTATTTTGCTGGAGTAAATGTTCAATAATTACAATTATGATAAAATTTCAAATACAATGATTATTACTGTGAATAACAAGTCATTATGGTTTATTTCAATTAAATTAGTAGTCGGAATTCAATCCTATCGTTTAATTATCCAAATTTCCAATGTTTAACCATTCTTATGGTGGCCGAATCATCCTCACAGCTTGTCCGAAGTTTTTCTCTGTAGGAAGGAGCATTCGGACACTTGAATCCCTCTTACATTTCGTCTTTTAGCTTTCGAATGGAGGTTTAAACTGTAAAACAGTCTTAATAAAATTGAAGTAACATGATTTATCTACATACAGAAATCTTAAAATAGTAAAATTCGAATTAGTTTACGAATTATTCAGTTTTTAACAAAAATTATCCGAATTCTCCCGGTTCTCCCCTATACTAGGTTTATATATGATGAAACGAATGATCAAGACGTATTACTATATCAGTGTATTAAAGTAAATCCAATCGCAATCCACGAAATTGGTTTAATTAACCTTTTTGTGAGTAAAATTTCGAATTTGAAAAATCCATGATCATTTTTCCAGTTCTGTCTATAAGTTAGTTTATTCATTAATAGACAAATTCATTTGTTTTGTAGCCACCCTATAGACTTTGGCTGACAGATATATTGTCACAATTTTAGGCAAATGAAATAACCATACCTCGGTCAGTGTCGTTCTATACACTTTAATTACATTCTTGTTCTATTCCAGTATAGGACGATGTAGTGGATTAAATCTCTATAAATTTACGAGTTAGATGATGTAAAGGGCCGTACACACGTAGGGGTTTTTAAGTCTTTCCACCAGAATTTTAGCTAAGCTCCTCCTACTTTTTCCACGAGAATATAAGAAAAACGATTTAATAATTATTTATTTTAATTGGAATCCACTATCCATGATGGATAGCAACTAAAATAAATAATTATTTTATCGTTTTTTCTTATATTCTCGTGGGAAAAAGTAGGAGAAGCTTAGAAAAAATTCTGGGGGAAATACTTAAAAAACCATACGTGTGTAGGCTATAAAATACATTTCTGAACGTTATATGAAGCTGCCTCTTTAATAAATCAAGTTATTATATTGCAGTAAATTTATAATAGATTCAAATAAGAACAGGGATGGGATATGAACTTTATCTCTATTTTGTTATAGTTATTGTTAATTGTAGCTAGGTATTTAGGTTTGTATGCGCCTAATGTTTTTTAGGGTAATGGCATTTAGGTAACAGTAAATTTACCCATTTTAGTACTTATGTCTATCATCTTCATCATTGTTATTAATTCTTTAGACGAAAAGTTCTTCCTTTTTCTTCGCTTGAAATTCAGAGGCAAGAAGAAAATCACAAGAAATTACACATTATATTACATATTATAACTAGATGACGTGCAGTCGTAGAGCGCATTCCTTCACCACCGCACATAACCTTGGCCCTCCAATAATCCTTGAATTATAAATGGCCTTGACCTTTTTGTTTGACCCGTTTTTTTTCAAAATCTAATTAAATGGTTCGTGGTTATTGACCAATCGCCCCACGCTCATCATATCTCGAGCAATTTGGTTGAATAGAATTTAGTTATAAATAATTTTAACCTTTAGCCTGATCGCACCCAAAATGTAGTAAATTAATTTCTAAATATTGACCAATCGACCCACCGAATTTCAGGTAATTGAGTCACTCGAATAACAAGATTACAAATAAATCCGACCAAAACATAACTTTCCTTAATTTGCGAAGGTAATAATAAAATAAAACCTGATTATAAATGGCCTTTAATTTTATTATCATTATCCATAATTCTAATGAATAGAGAAATAAAAAATTTGAGTGGAGGGGACTTTTAAGTAATTATTTATTATCATCATTTAACAATAATTTTAAATAATCTACGGTAAAAAGTCATAATATTTGATTTACTGTTTTGTTATGTGTAATATACCTATTTGAATGAAACATGAAATAAACAAATTATAAAGTATAATCTCAAAGTCAATCATAAATAAAAGAAAGAGAATTTAATGCTTAGTGTGAATTAATGTATTTCGTTTATATATTTTATTTTCCTTCTGTTCTATTTTTACAGTTTGACTCCAAAATAGTGAACTCTGTTTCTATATGGTATTATACCTTTTATATATGATAATATCTTGTTCTATAGGGGCTTGTTACCAAGTACGTTATAAGATATTTATAACAATAATATATTTATATATTTTTTAATTGCTATAGTATGTATTTTGGATATTTAATTCAAACTATATATTTTATCATTTTTTTTGTAACTTTTAGTTTTATTGCAATATAAATTTATGAAAAACCAATGACTTTTTTACCAATTAAGTAATTGTAACGGATTTAAAACTATTTAGACATTGATTGAATTATAATTGATTAGTTGGTAATATATTTAATTTATGAAAAATAAGCTTAAATTATTCTTAACTATTAGAATTACTTGTAATAACATTAAAAATTTATCAAATTATTTATTAATGTTATAATTGTGAATTACTGTATTTTCTGAGCATAATTATTTAGTGGGAATACACTATTAAACTTATTACAAAACAGTTTCAAACTGATATAATATTATGAATACATTAACCAAATATTTAACGTCTATAGCCTTCAACTTTAAGCAGGCAGAATATTCAATAGCCGATGAAACAAAACGATCTACCAGCTTTACTATTTAATTAATTTAAAACAGCTACCAACCATGCAGTGTTGATATGCACTATAGGATATCTACAGGTATGTTTTTTTAGTTAGGATGTATAGGTATACATCCTGTGGCTTCCTATCTGTACGACTTTATCTACAGCGCTCTGTTTTATCTCAGTGGTTCTATAGCTTTGGTGAGGAGAGGTGCGCAGCTCTGACTCTTGCCAATCACTTTAATGCTGTTCAAGTGCTTAAATAATACGCTATGATTTCAGCAAGGACTTCAAAAATCCTGACTTTCATTCAGAGTGTTAGTTTAACGTAGGGTTGAAACTACGTCTTGTGGCACAGTTTAGACGTTTGCTGAAATGTCTGTACTGAACGTTTAATAGTGATTGTAATTCTTTGCTGAACATTTAAAAAAGTGTGGAGCAATAGTAAAGGACAGAATATAAATAAAAACTGTAGCTCCTGGAACCTTCAGCCTTTTATTTTCTGGGAGGTACCAACGCGTCTTTTTTTACGACAACGTAAAAGGTATTAATTAAAGATGCTATTAAATATATTGGATAATATATTCTATTTAATTATATAATTAAATTGGTGATACTAATTAAGTTTGTAATTATTTACTAATTAATAGATATCGTAAACTTTATTTATGCTTCATCATAAACAGTTCTTAATTGTATCTAATAAATATTAGATTAATATACATAAATAATTATCTAATGCAAAAACGAGTTATTATCTTTATAATGAAATAAAATGTAAACTTTATAAAATAATTTAACCTACATTATCATTAAAGTTATTTATATTATAATCACTATGTTTATCTTTATTTATCATCATTTACAATTATTTATATTAAAGTTTAATTATTATTTTTCATTGCTAAGTTATATTAATTAAATAAATATTCATGTTTAAATATGTCTAATAGTTGAGACACTAGTTAATATATAACTTTTTTTCCTGAGAATTCACGTTTTCTGTAGTTTCCAACTGCAAAAATCTTCAATTGCCCATTTATTAAAAATGCAATGGACCTGATAATACAGGTATTACCCAGGCAAGAAGGATTTACTCCTGGGATATTATCCGAGGAAAGAAGGATCCCAATTATCGGGCAGTTCTACATTTTCGGACACGGTAGAGAAAAAAATATAATAAAGACAATTTAATTCGTTATTTTTATTATATATATTTTCTTTCGTGTCCGAAAATTAGGAATTGTTTGATAATTCGGATTCTTCTTTCCTACAATATTTCCTTAATATCCCAGGAACAAACCCTTGCCTGGGTACAGATAAAGTTGTTTTGGAAGAATATTTTAATCGTTTACATTTCGTTTAATCCATGAAATGACAAAGTAAATGTACAAAGTGGCAGTTGAGATGCACTTCTAATCAAAACAATGTACCCAAACGGTTTCCCAATTATGGTTTGAGTCCGTGAAAGTAATTTAAAAATGAAGAAGAAATCAATAACATTTGATTGATGAAATCATAGGAAATATATTCACGTTCAAGTCCTTAGATGAAAATAATGATAAAAAAATTCAATTCAAATAATTGGCATAAAAATATCGAATATGAATATTTTCAAGGAGTTTTGAGGTCAATTCAATTAATTTTGCATCACAAAATTCAAGTCAATTATTCTTATTTCTTTTTTTTGTCCCATTGTTTGACAGACGGTTCAAAAGTTTCTCCATTTACCTCATAAAAAACAAACCAACTAGTTTTTGATTGTAGATTAGAGAGTCAGTTAGAAACTTACTGAAAAGTTACGTTTTGAATTGTCAGTGATATGTAAATAATAATGGGTGATCATTATTGTCTTTTTGATTGAAATATTCAACTGTCAGAGTGAAATCAATAAGCCATGTGTATTTAATAATTCAATGGAAAAATTCAAGTAGATTTTAGGTAGATGAATCGTGGAAGGTGAATTATGGTAGGTAGATGTATCGAAAAAGGTGAATTATGGTAGGTAGATGTATCGTAGAAGATAAGAAAGGTGAATTATGGTAGGTAGATGTATCGGGAAAGGTGAATTATGGTAGGTAGATGTATCGTGAAAGGTGAATTATGGTAGGTAGATATATCGTGAAAGGTGAATTATGGTAGGTAGATGTATCGTGAAAGGTGAATTATGGTAGGTAGATGTATCGTAGAAGGTAAGAAAGGTGAATTATGGTAGGTAGATGTATCGAAAAAGGTGAATTATGGTAGGTAGATGTATCGTAGAAGGTAAGAAAGGTGAATTATGGTAGGTAGATGTATCGTGGAAGGTGAATTATGGTAGGTAGATGTATCGTGAAAGGTGAATTATGGTAGGTAGATGTATCGTGAAAGGTGAATTATGGTAGGTAGATGTATCGTAGACGGTAAGAAAGGTGAATTATGGTAGGTAGATGTATCGTGAAAGGTAAGAAAGGTGAATTATGGTAGGTAGATATGTATCGTGAAAGGTAAGAAAGGTGAATTATAGTAGGTAGATGTATCGTAGACGGTAAGAAAGGTGAATTATGGTAGGTAGATGTATCGTGAAAGGTAAGAAAGGTGAATTATGGTAGGTAGATGTATCGTGAAAGGTAAGAAAGGTGAATTATGGTAGGTAGATGTATCGTGAAAGGTAAGAAAGGTGAATTATGGTAGGTAGATGTATCGTGAAAGGTAAGAAAGGTGAATTATGGTAGGTAGATATATCGTGAAAGGTAAGAAAGGTGAATTATGGTAGGTAGATGTATCGTGAAAGGTAAGAAAGGTGAATTATGGTAGGTAGATGTATCGTGGAAGGTAAGAAAGGTGAATTATGGTAGGTAGATGTATCGTAAAAGGTAAGAAAGGTGAATTATGGTAGGTAGGTATGTCGTGAAAGTTAAGAAAGGTGAATTATGGTAGGTAGATGTATCGTGAAAGGTAAGAAAGGTGAATTATGGTAGGTAGATGTATCGTGGAAGGTAAGAAAGGTGAATTATGGTAGGTAGATATATCGTAGAAGGTAAGAAAGGTGAATTATGGTAGGAAGATATATCATAGAAGGTAAGAAAGGTGAATTATGGTAGGTAGATATATCGTAGAAGGTAAGAAAGGTGAATTATGGTAGGTAGGTATGTCGTGAAAGTTAAGAAGGTTTACCTTAAGTATCGTGATAGGGTTTTCCCCGTACCGGAAATTAGGAAGATATTTGACACTATAATGCTCTACAACTGTGAGCCACGAATTTTATTGAGAATATTATATTGTACCTACCATCAAAATTTACTATTCATCAATAAGCAATTGAATTTATTCTAGCAAATCCATCACTTTTTCATCTATAATTTCAATTCAGTTTATTGAATTGAATAACAATCGAATAACCTAAAATTATAAACTTTTCAATGAGGTTTTAGTCTACAGATGACAAATAATTCCGCCCTTTAGTTACAATAGCTTTCCCTATCATTGCATCTACGAGATGAGCCTGCTAGGTATTATCTTACTACTAATGACATATTAATAGACAGGAGGTCTTAGAAGCTACCCTGGGAGGCAAATGGAAGAGATATTAGTCTCAGATATATAATAATCAAGGGAATAGATATTGTACAGTGTCTAAATTAGTACTTATTCTCGATGCTCACCTTGTATTAGTATATACTGTATATACTAGTTAGTACACAGTATGTATTTGCCTGTTGTATGCAAGAGAAATTTCACATTTTATCTTTTAAGATGGAATATAAATCCAAGACTAAATTAATTTTCAGAATAACAAAATTTGAGATGAAGGAAAATACGGATAACAGAAAAACTTAAGGATTATAAATTTTAATAAATCCGGATAGTAAAAAAAATACTGATAACGAGAATAATCGGATAACATTCTTGACGAGAACTCAATAGTTAATGTATAAGTTATGAAGACCTGCATTATTTAATGCATTCCTGTGCATAATTCATTGCAACTGATTTTTATCATTTTATCTAAATAACAATAATTATGAAAAAGGATTGTACCTACTATCCAACATATTCTGAATTAATTATTCAATAAAATATGATTGAACCGATAAGAAGAAAATAAACAAAACTTTAATCTTTTTAATAAATTTTATAGAACTTCATACAGTTACACATAACTCATAACTCTCTTTCCTCATAACTCCACCTCTCACTCCTCATTTCCACCTCTCACTCATAACTCCATCTCTCACTCCTCATAACTCCACCTCTCACTCCTCATTTCCACCTCTCACTCATAACTCCATCTCTCACTCCTCATAACTCCACCTCTCACTCCTCATAACTCCACCTCTCACTCCTCATTTCCACCTCTCACTCCTCATAACTCCACCTCTCACTTCTCATAACTCCATCTCTCACTCCTCATAACTCCACCTCTCACTCCTCATAACTCCACCTCTCACTCCTCATAACTCCACACCTCTCACTCTTCATAACTCCACCTCTCACTCCTCATAACTCCACCTCTCACTCCTCATAACTCCACCTCTCACTCATAACTCCACACCTCTCACTCATAACTCCACCTCTCACTCCTCATAACTCCACCTCTCACTTCTCATAACTCCACCTCTCACTCATACCTCCACCTCTCACTTCTCATAACTCCAACTCTCACTACTCATAACTCCACCTCTCACTCATAACTCCACCTCTCACTCCTCATAACTGCACCTCTCACTCCTCATAACTCCACCTCTCACTCATAACTCCACCTCTCACTCCTCATAACTCCACCTCTCACTCATAACTCCACCTCTCACTCCTCATAACTCCACCTCTCACTTCTCATAACTCCACCTCTCACTCATACCTCCACCTCTCACTTCTCATAACTCCAACTCTCACTACTCATAACTCCACCTCTCACTCATAACTCCACCTCTCACTCCTCATAACTCCACCTCTCACTCCTCATAACTCCACCTCTCACTCATAACTCCACCTCTCACTCATAACTCCACCTTTCACTCCTCATAACTCCACCTCTCACTCATAACTCCACCTCTCACTCCTCATAACTCCACCTCTCACTCCTCATAACTCCACCTCTAACTCCTCATAACTCCACCTCTAACTCCTCATAACTCCACCTCTAACTCCACCTCTTCCTTTTCCTCTCAATGAACTCCTGCGTTCTCTGGAGATTAAATACTTCTCAAATGAGTTTTAATTCAATGTTGCTCTTTAATGTTCGTAAATTAAAATAGCATCAAACGCTGGCGAGGGGATTAGCAAAATGGGACGCTATTTCTAAATGGAGTATAGTATTTGTATTACATTAAATGTTTGAAAAGACATGGAAACTGTCTTATGAACATTTTATTCATAGCATAATTCAATGACAGTAATGTCTCTTAAAAACGTGAATATAATTTTAATAGGAGTACTTAATTTATATATTTATAAGATTTCTTTTAGAACAATATCGGGTCCCGAAAGTAAATTGGGACTTCTTCATTCATTTCGAAATTTCTTGATTGAAAAGATGAAATAGGTAAAAGGATCGTCTTCCACTTATATCATTTTGAATATCCTCCGGTGAAATTATGAACAACTCTTTATTTTATCGATATTCCAGAATGTTCTTCTAAGGAATGTATTCAGAAAGTTAACATTAGGGTATAACCAATAGTTACAAACATTCATATCATGAGAGCTACTAGGCCAAAGGTCCTTGAGAAACCAGGGCAGATTCTCCTTCAATAAAGTCTGGACTTGAACAAGCATGACTTTGGTAACATTGTAGTTTCTACGAATCTCAGATGCTAATCTACTACCTTTGATGCAAATCTCCTGGACAGCAAAGCATCATTCAGAATCTTCAAATACTCCACTGTGTTGATTCTATGTCTAGCTTTGATGAAACGATGAAACATCAACTTACCATCACTTGCCACAGCTGCAAAATTCATCACAGAAGCTGAATTGTTGCTTTGAAACATAGGAGGAATTTCTGAAGCATCACAGACAATAACTTGCGTATTCTAGTTATTTGTAACCTTGTCAACAATGAGATTTTTCCAGTCGAAAAAAAATGCGACCATGTCTTCCTTGGTTCTTGAAATGATTGCAAAGCTTTGGGCATATCTTCCAACCCTTAAAACTATTGATCAAACAGAGAGCAGCTTTTTGCGACTCACATCATAAAGCTTCATCGCAAGGTTCTGATTCAACGACAGCCAAAAAAAGTTTTGGTTTGCTTTCGATCCTGTTGATGGCTGCGTTGACTTCTTTGAACTTTACTCTCGGTATCTAACTGGGATCTATTTTCTTAAACTTCGATTATCTTCCATATTCATTTGTAATTTTATTTATTAGTAATTCAATCTACTTTTCTTTACTATAATTTAATTTTTCCTTCCATGCTTCCTCATCCTATTCTTTCACAACCTAAAGATAAATTACCGATAACCCTCCGTAACTTTTTCTCTCTGGGAATTTATTTCTTGAGAGAATGACAGCTCCTCTTCTCTCTTCTCTCTCCATCTCTTGGTTCTCCACCCCGTCCTTTCTCTTGCTAGTTAGTTTCTTGTTTCTGTTTATGAATGGCAAATGAGTTGCGTGCGCGGGGTTACTAAGCGCTTCCTCAAAGTCGTTCGTTTCTGACAATGACACGGAGACTCACCCTAAAAAATGTTGTCAACTTCAACTTCCTACTTAGGGACGTACAGAAATGAACTGAAATATTAAATGCTAGACTTTCTCCTCAATTTATATCTGTGAGAGAATACAAAAACCTGATTATAGTTGATTAGCCAATAGTACCAATAATATATCAACACCGTTTTAAACTGCCATTGGTGAAATATATAGTTAATTCATTCCTTGCATATTAATAGTTTCAATTGATGGTCTTAGCTCCGTTTCATTGCCTGGAGTGACTTTTATACCCAATCAATACACATTCCCACGCAGTGAACCTAAGGGTAGAAATTCACGCTTCACTGTTCACAATAAGATGGAATTTCATTTGATTTGCCTTGTGATGTCTCCTCCGCAGGCTTTTCGCCGATTGGATTTGAAATAACAAAACAGAAACAGTGTCTTCATGTTCCTCTAAAAGATTTGATTGCTTTCGAAAGCCATGTCTAACTTAATTCGGAATTCTTCATTTAGTTCATCAATATTCTGGGAATGTCTTTTTGCAATAAAACAAGTGAATTTATTCAAAATGAACGAATTTATTACTTGTGCTGTGGTGAACTTAGGACATTAAAACGTACGAAGACAATTATTTTAAAAATTTAAACTGATTTTGAATTTTTTTCAAATTATAAGAAACATAACATTTAGTCAAAGATTTCTCCTAGATTAATTCCCCGAATCAACTAGAATTACCATCTTTACAGCTATTGTTCTAAATAAAGTTCTTGATATGCCATTGTAACATGGAAGGCTAAATGACAAGATAATGTCGCCAGAGTCAATTTGGCTGTTTAAATGATCTAACTTTAACGTCTTAATCACCTCGAATTATTTCTTAACTCTTCCCAAAAAGTTACGGAAGGAGATTATTTCTTGTTGGCAAATTAGATCACCAAAGAGTTTTACAGAATCATTAGAGTGTGTATCTATAATGAAATTAGTGCCATCTTGCTTACATTATACTGATTGCTAATTATTATTTTAGAGCAATGAATGGTTATTGCAATATATGTTATCGTGTAGCCAATACATAATTAGCATAATGTTCTATATCCATTATTGGTGAATATATAGTTTATATAAATAAGATGAACATTTATAATCTACCTTAAATAATCTAGGTATTCAATTATTTTAAAGTCAAAATTGGTTAAAAATGACCAGATTTTTCTCAGAAGATCCACTCATTATATTTGTCTGCCATTAGTCATCTGGCCAATTAGAATCAAGAATTTTTGATAACTTTTCTATTCATTCCTACAATTGCCAAATCTTCTCTCTTTATCTGTTATTTTAAGTAAGAGAGACCTACATGTAGCAATACCAATGGTAATACTAAACCGCCACGATCGAGGCTCTCTCCTTAGGCGCATACTATACTAGCAGTTTCGCCGCTGTGTTTTCACTGCCCTGTTTCCGCGTCTTCAATTGAATGGAAAGCAAACGCGGCGGTGAAACTGCTAGTAGAGTATGGGCCTAAAGCTGGATAGAAAAGAGTTATTTCTTGGTCCCCGTACTGTTGTAATTTAGATTATGGATTGTCATATTTATAATTATTCAACAGAATTGTTTAAGACAAGTTGTTTGTTGTTCGATCATAATCTCGTATGCTTTATCACCTCATCATTTTCCTCTTCCAAAGGTAAAGCAGTCATAAGTGTTTGTGTCCCTTTTCGTCTTCGACCAAATAGATGTATGTACTCTTCGTATTATTTCCAATCTTCCGTGTTTTATAATATCCCTTTTCCTATTTCTAATTATAGCAATAATATGAATACTTTTAAATATAACATCACGTAACAGTAGAAATTAATAAATTCTCTGCCCAAATTTTCATTCGGAATAAAACCTAATTCTTTGTCAACACATCCAAATTTGGTGTTCCTATTTGATGGAACTTGTTACCCTCTGTCCCTTACAGAAATTAGGCCCTTCACTTCAAAAGAAGAATTAAAAGTCTTACATCTCATTTAAAGTTTCCGTTTTTGAATATTTCGGACCAGAAGACATGAGAATGTTCAAATTGCTTTACAAGTTAAACAATTGGTGAAACTGATACTGATTTACTATTCAAGATATTCTCGTTCAGAAATTATACATTCAATATACGTTCACTTAAAATGCATTAGCTATCTTATTACATTTGAATAGCTTAATTCACTGCTGCACAGTTGGAAAAGAAGCTAAGCAAAGAAACCTCATTTGCATTTAGATGAGCAATAGCAATGTTTACCTCCTATTTCAGTGGAAGTTATTCAACTGCAGCAATCGCATTCGAATAACATCAACTGAATCATCATTGATCATTCTCAGTATCTTGCACAGTATAATTTGTTAGAGTTTTGTAGAAAGTTACAGTAAATCAATATAGTCTGGTATCAAGTAATTTACATATGATAATTAATGACTGTTTTTTCCTGTATTTAAATCAACACGTGATCAACTAAAAAAAATAGAAAACAGTTTTAAATAATGCTACCAGTATACCTAAGAGTATAATGTAATATATATTTCTAATTAATCTGTAATATGTCTATTTTAATATTCATAAATTCATCATATTAAGTGCATGTATGCTTTAATTGTTTAATTTATACTAGAATAATCATTCCACAATGAAATTAAATATCAAAATATTTTGTAAAAGTTATATAAAAAATAATCAATACTTTAAATATTTTTTATTGACATTTCTTAAAATAAATAATAACTTTCACGAATCTTTTCAAAATTTCTAATTTATTTAATATTTATTCCCAATATTTGAAATGATAAATATAGTCTATATGTACATGCAAACAATATTCCACTGATATTAATTAATACTGTCTCACTCTGTTTCCAATACCTCAATGTATTGGATGTATTGGCTTTTGATACAAACGGAATTCAATACTAGTAACGCTTCAATACTAGTAACGCTTCAATACTAGTAACGCTTCAATACTAGTAACGCTTCAATACTAGTAACGCTTCAATACTAGTAACGCTTCAATACCAGTAACACTTCAATACTAGTAACGCTTCAATACTAGTAACACTTCAATACTAGTAACGCTTCAATACTAGTAACGCTTCAATACTAGTAACGCTTCAATACTAGTAACGCTTCAATACTAGTAACGCTTCAATACTAGTAACGCTTCAATACTAGTAACGCTTCAATACTAGTAACACTTCAATACTAGTAACGCTTCAATACTAGTAACGCTTCAATACTAGTAACGCTACAATACTAGTAACACTTCAATACTAGTAACGCTACAATACTAGTAACACTTCAATACTAGTAACGCTACAATACTAGTAACGCTTCAATACTAGTAACGCTTCAATACTAGTAACGCTTCAATACTAGTCACGCTACAATACTAGTAACACTTCAATACTAGTAACACTTCAATACTAGTAACGCTACAATACTAGTAACACTTCAATACTAGTAACGCTACAATACTAGTAACACTTCAATACTAGTAACGCTTCAATACTAGTAACGCTACAATACTAGTAACACTTCAATACTAGTAACGCTACAATACTAGTAACACTTCAATACTAGTAACGCTTCAATACTAGTAACACTTCAATACTAGTAACGCTTCAATACTAGTAACGCTTCAATACTAGTAACGCTTCAATACTAGTCACGCTACAATACTAGTAACACTTCAATACTAGTAACACTTCAATACTAGTAACGCTACAATACTAGTAACACTTCAATACTAGTAACGCTACAATACTAGTAACACTTCAATACTAGTAACGCTTCAATACTAGTAACGCTTCAATACTAGTAACGCTACAATACTAGTAACACTTCAATACTAGTAACACTTCAATACTAGTAACGCTACAATACTAGTAACGCTACAATACTAGTAACGCTTCAATACTAGTAACACTACAATACTAGTAACACTTCAATACTAGTAACACTTCAATACTAGTAACGCTACAATACTAGTAACGCTACAATACTAGTAACGCTTCAATACTAGTAACACTACAATACTAGTAACACTTCAATACTAGTAACGCTTCAATACTAGTAACGCTACAATACTAGTAACGCTACAATACTAGTAACACTTCAATACTAGTAACGCTACAATACTAGTAACGCTACAATACTAGTAACGCTTCAATACTAGTAACACTTCAATACTAGTAACGCTACAATACTAGTAACGCTACAATACTAGTAACGCTTCAATACTAGTAACACTTCAATACTAGTAACGCTTCAATACTAGTAACGCTACAATACTAGTAACGCTTCAATACTAGTAACGCTACAATACTAGTAACGCTTCAATACTAGTAACGCTTCAATACTAGTAACGCTACAATACTAGTAAGGCTACAATACTAGTAACGCTTCAATACTAGTAACGCTACAATACTAGTAACGCTTCAATACTAGTAACGCTACAATACTAGTAACGCTACAATACTAGTAACGCTACAATACTAGTAACGCTTCAATACTAGTAACGCTACAATACTAGTAACACTTCAATACTAGTAACGCTACAATACTAGTAACGCTTCAATACTAGTAACGCTACAATACTAGTAACGCTTCAATACTAGTAACGCTACAATACTAGTAACGCTTCAATACTAGTAACGCTACAATACTAGTAACGCTTCAATACTAGTAACGCTACAATACTAGTAACGCTACAATACTAGTAACGCTACAATACTAGTAACGCTTCAATACTAGTGACGCTTTACTGGTTACCAAAGGACGTTACCAACCAGTACTGACTAACAGTATTCTGTACCTGTTATTATTATAAGTTATAACAATAGATTGAAATAACAATCTAAGTTAAATAAAATTAGAATAACTGAAAAAAGTCATTAATTGCTTGGTTCATATCCTAACAAGAAGAAATAAATTTGTAAAAGTTTACTTTCTTCAAAAGCTTAAATTTAATTTCTTATCAATTTTCTATAGAGAGAAAATTATGACATGGCCATGGATGATTCTACTATAATCTAATGCTACCATAGATGATTCTACTATAATCTAATGCTACCATAGAATATTCTACTATAATCTTCTGCTACCATAGATGATTCTACTAAAATCTTCTGCTACCATAGAAGATTCTACTAAAACCTTCTATACTACATTAGATTTCATAATAATCTTCTACTACCATAGAAGATTCTTCTATATTCTTCTACTACAATCTTCTATGGAGAAGATTCGAAGGCCCCGCTATAACTCTCCCTCTTACCAATCCTGTTTACGAATTAGGATCCAATTCGAGTGACACTGTGAAGAAAATTAGAAGAGCCACTGTGTACTCTAGCGAAAGAATGAGAAGAAGTTTTCTGTTAGTTTTGTATCGAAAATACGTGTTTTTGAAGTTATGAAGAACCTGAATTAGGAAATGCACCTGAGTTATGAAGTAGTTTTCTATGTTTATATTATAGAAAACGATATACGTCAATAATTTTGTCGTAGTTATCCCTCAAAGACTATAGTTTTCTCCAAAATTTTATCACAGAAAACTATTAGTGCACCTGAGATATGAAGGAGTTTCACTGTATTAATTTGTAAGACATCTTATGCAGAGTCAACCAAAAAACTTACACTCGTATGTGAAATTAAACTATAAAATGTGATATCTTTTGGATATAGCAGCAATTTTATCATTAAAGAATCTGTTAAACTATAAATGTTTCGAATTTAGAATGTCAGAGGATTTTACAACATAGTTCTCAACCAAATGATATATTTAGCAATAATATATTTTGCATGCTATATATAGCGTAAGTAATGAAGTCAATGATATACCAATAAAGTAAATATACTGTATTGCTTGTAAATTTGACTGCATTGCAGGTGCTACTCGAATTTACATGGTAACAGATCATTATTTAGTATTTTGATCATGAGAATCAAATTTAATAAATCCAAATTTTCCGACGCGATCTTGAAACATGGTTCTATAATGGAATACCCAATATCCCTCTCACATATCTAAGTCAGAATTATATCTTCTATTTCTGGCGCATTTGACAAATTTTAGATCCAAAAATTCCTCAAAATCGATAGTTATAGTATTCAATCTGAAGAAGAGATTTTTGTTCCAATCCGCTTATGTCTTGTGAGCAGAAAGAGTCTTTGCGACATAAGCAATGGGATTAGAGCTCACTAGCTAAAAGGCTCACAATACATTATTCAGGAAATATTTCACTTATAGAATAATGTCTAGATAATGTAGAGCATAAGATTGGTATGGTTTATCCCTAAAAGCCTAATCTTAAAGAAATCGTAAGATCTGTAAAGATAAAGGGAAATTGTCCATGTTATTTTTTAAATAAAAAGAACAGACGTTTCGTCTATTTTCATTTTATATAGAAATTTGTAAACTATATAACATCATTGGTAAGGTCCTAGTTAAGTGCAACGTTGCACTTAACTAGGTCCTTACTTTGGCGATAACACTACTCAACTAATAGAACCAACTTCATAAATCATCTTTTTGAATCCTATCGAAGGCCGATTGAAGACTCAATCAACGTCTTACCACTTACTGTCGGAAGGTCGATTAATGTCACGTCGTTCAGTTCAATAAGCTATTTCTTTGAGTGAAGCTTCTTCAATTGAAATCAATGACGTCATTTGCATGAAAGCTTCTGAGGGCTTAGCAATTTCTGTCGAGAAAATACCTTATCAATTATCGAGAATCGATGAGTGCCAGGAAAAACAGAACAAGTATCGCCATGTTGGGAGAGAAATGTGGCGGCCTCCAGGTTGTGTGGAGGGAGAATGGAGGGAATTAGCACTGCAGCTACCTAGTATTAATGGTTATTTTCCGAGTACTGTAAGTGTCCAAGTATTTCAATGTAACCTTATTTCTTTCTTCTTTCGTTTTAAACACTAGAAATACCAGACAGTAAATTTGACTGTTTTTCTATTTTCAAACTTTCAAACATCTTATAAATTATTATTGGTATACATTTTTTTTATTTTAAATATAATGAGACAGTTCTAGTGCTAAGAGTAAAGTGGAAGAAAGAGTAAATTAAATGGAAAGAAATATGGACTAAAGTAACATTGACTTATTTGGACATTTAATAAGGAATATAAACATTAAAATAAAGCATGGAACAATCAGATCTGTCGAAATTTTGATTGATCTAATATTTATTTATTTATTTCAATAACATATTCCTATACATTTTGAGATGAATGTTGGGTAAACATCCTATACTCTTTTACAAAAATATTACAAACATATAATAATGAGGACCCTTTTACCAACAAATGTGGTTCTTTAGCACCTAACTAAATAAAACAGAGAGTACATTGAAGATAATTAGAGAAATACAAACATAATCTCATGAAAGAAATGTTACCTAAACACTAGAGAAGTGTGAGAAAAAAGTTAATTAAGGTTTTAACTCATTAATGGAATATGAATGAAGGAGTAGTTTTTATACCTAATTTTATTATATTGAATTAATTTATTTGCTGGAAGATTGTTCCAAATGCTGACTGTTTTATGAATAAATCTTTGCTGTGTTTTTAAGTTATATAGTAAAGAATATTAAGCTTATTGCAAAATACGGTATTATTGAACACGAATATTGCTGCGAGCAACGACTTTCCGCTATCTACCCTCATCATGACTACAATTAAACATTTATATACATTTATTTATAGATATCTGTAAATTTCAGAAGGCCACAAGAATAAATATAGTCAACCTTGTTTCAAATTTGGTTCAATATTTTGATTATAATATGTAATTTAAACTTTTCTTGTGATTTTTCTTGTTCCCTCTGAATTTCAACCTAAGAAAGAGAAAGTGCCCCGTCCGTCAAATTCGAAACAATAACAATGGTTTATAATGGCTACCTATACCAGTCGTTACCTAAATACCATTAACCTAAAAAACATTAGATACCTAAATACCTAATCATAATTAAATTTACGGTAATATGAGATAAAGTTCGTACTCTATACTTTTTCTTCTATTAAATCTATATACCTAATAGAAATGTCGGACAGTGAAGGTCGAGTTTGAATATTTTTTAAATAAATAATTATGTAGCAAATACTTGATCAATTTCTTTTCTGTTAACTGTAATAAGTTATATAACCTTAGCTCTACAAATTTAAAGCATTTCTAGAGAAATTTTAATGTGGAGTGGAGGAAATTATTTTTTGACGTGATACCATAAAGGTAGCTCGATTAATACGTATTAATCAAGAAGGGATTACCTTTAAAATATTAGTAGGTTAAAGATTTTATATTTTGTGCATAACACTCACAGTTTTCGAAATATTCTGAGAAATATAATCAATGTGCTATTTAAAAGTAAGGTTATTATGCAGATTGATATCAAGCGATTTAGTACATTGTTGAATGATATCAATCTGATTTCTACACAAAACACCTAATTATTAGACAAAACAACTTTTAAACATATCTGAATCGAAAAGAGCTATCTGTTGACTTTCTTCAAATCATCATTTATTAACATTTGAACCTCAGGAGCCACACTTCTGGGAAAAACATAACAAAGGGTTCTATCATTAGCAAACAGCAGAAACTTGAGCCTAGTGGTTAACACAGGTATATCATTTATGAATGTTAAAAAACAATAAAGTCAAAGAGCTGATCCTTGGGGCACTGTATATGTCACCAACTGGTGGTCAGATCTTGAACCATTAACAAATTCGGTGGGCTGAAGCTTCCACTGAGGAAAATTCCACTGAGGAAGATTCCACTGCGGAAAGCTCCACTGGGAAAATTCCACTGAGGAAAGTTCCACTAAACAAAATCTAACCTCTAAAAATCAATCAGGAACTTTTTCCTAGGTTTATTAATAATTATTTTCTAAAACAATACTGTTTCGTATATTTTGATAAATTATTTTAGCTGTGCAGGTGATACTGTTCCAGTAAGTTGATAGCTAGGAAACGCTTACTTCATTCAAATAATCATTTATCTCTGTTCAATGTTAAACTAGCAGAGTGTAGGATTAAATTTTTCTTTACTGATCAATTATAGATTTGAAACATGGTATGAGTGAAATAAAGTGCTAGTATCGTAAAAAGTAGAATGCAAATCAAATCCTCATTCTCACTAATATGGAATATTTTGATAGTACCTTGATAAATGATATAATACTAATTGGCCTAACTTTATATTCTTTTTCTTTAGGGTCTGGTCAAAGTTTTCAGCAGCTTTAGCCACCAGATGTGTATAATCCGCCCTTAATTCCGGTGATCTATTTTCTGTCGTTCGAAATGTAATTATCTCCGAACTCGTGCAGCTGGCGCTCAAAATTTCGATCATTGATAGCAACAGAGCGATTAAGTGACTCTTGTCGCAAATTCACTGAGCCAATTGAAGATAAATTGATAACATTATTGCTTTAGATAATGTCTGTATTTTTTCTCCAAACGACAGTTGGAAAAGAATAACATTTAGAGGAAATTGAAGATCATTGTGCTTTGAAACTTGTTAATGTCTTCAATAGAAATCTAAACGAACGATTTGGCATTATATGACGAATTCTTATATATTAATAAATTTTGGTTAATTGCGGATATGGATCTAGTTATCATATATTTTGGAATACACTGGAACTGTTAAATTTTTACTAGAATGTTCATTAGTTCAAGATTCCATTCGTTCAAATCCCTAAAAGATTCATCCGATTAAATATTCACTCAATCAAATATTCATTCGGATAAAAATAATTCGGCTGCTAAATACCCGATTTCCAAGGGATTATATCTATCGATAAAATTCTGAATCCTGATCTGTGCTTTAAAAATTCATTCCGTGAGCTATTAGCAATTAAATAGTTCACGAGGCAAACAATTTCCTTCGAATTGCAAAATGAACTTCAGTCGGAAGCTTCGGCCTTCTTCAAAGGTTTCATTGAGGGGACTGGTGAAAGTTTCGAATTCTTATAATCGGGAATGGAGCTCCAAACTGCACAGTAAATTGAATCTGAGAAACCATATTTTGAATTAAAATGCGAAATACAATTTGATGTTTCCCTGTTGAATGCACGTCGTGGATTTTACTTTTGTAACTTCCACAAATATTAATTTTTTACTCTGCATTCAACGCTCAATAGAAATAAATTATTCTGCATCATAACTTGAAATAAAACTGAACATTTTCTACACTGACATTCAATGTATAAACCGATATCATAAGATAATAATAGAAATATTTAAATAAATAGTTCTTCATTGGTCGAAGGAAATACAAAATAAGTGCATTTAACCATTGTCTGATATTCACCAAATTGAATTCTACAATGGTATATAAGGAAAGAAAATGGATGCGAAGTATTTCAAGAACTTCAATAGGACAGTAATTCCGATTAACTTGTACGACTATAGCCCAGAGGGGAAAATATCCCCATTTTAATCTTCGCTGGCCCAACCATAATTGTTTCTCTTTAAGCCAAACTCTATTAAACATGTCTTGCAGATGAAAAAGCAAAATAAATAATGTATGGTATAAGAAGAATGTACAGGGTATCTGAAAAACACTCTGAAAATAAATCTAAAATCTTGTAACAGTATGGCCGTACCTATTTAGGATGAAGTGCATATGATCAATATTATGACAATTTCAGTGTAGTTTTGTTCTTTTATTCTATTAGATGCTTTACGAAATAATTTAAAAAAATTGTATTTCCATAGATAAATGAATTTCCATAACATTTAAGGTAACTATACATAATTATTAAATGAATTCATCAAATAATTTCATTTTCAGAGTATATACCGCCGCAAGAAAATTCAAACCTCAGAAATGAATATTGAATCTGTAAGTAACTAACCTGCAGCCACAATCTCTCCACCAAAAGGATATGCATTTACACATATATAATATATATACCACTACATTCTATATACCAGAGACTGCAATCTTATCTCAGTGGAAGTACAGTCATTCACATTAGTAACTGAGACTGTTTACCGAGACTGTTTGGATGCTTTCTCTTGGGAATCACTGTACAGCGTCAGTGTCAATATACCGACTGATTAGCCACTAAATAGGTTGCCTAAGGTACTGAGGTGTCCTCTAGACAATGCAATGTCTAAATTAGTTTCTTAATTAGACATTGGGGTTCAAATGTCTAAATTAGATATTGCGGCTCAAATGTCTAAATTAGATATTGTGGCTCAAATGTCTAAATTAGATATTGCGGCTCAAATATCTAAGTTAGACGTTGCGGTTCAAATTTTGCTCATACGAACCATTTAGTCGGAATTAAATCGTCTTTTAGAGAAAGTTAAAATTTAGAAATTAATCATTATTTCCATGCAGATTGCAAAGGAAACTGAGTACTATATTTCCTTGTCCTGATTTGCTAAATAATTCAGAAATGTGATGGTAACTGTACAGTGTACAGGTCTAGGAAAATTGATCGAAAGCAATTGATCGAATGGAAAATTGATCGAATGGAAAATTGGTCGAATGGAAAATTGATCGAATAGAAAATTGATCGAATGGAAAATTGATCGAATGGAAAATTGGTCGAATGGAAAATTGATCGAATAGAAAATTGATCGAATGGAAAATTGATCGAATGGAAAATTGGTCGAATGGAAAATTGATTGAAAGGAAAATTGGTCGAAAGGAAAATTGATCGCACAACAATTGATCGGAAGGAAAATTGATCGCGCAACAATCGATCGAAAGGAAAATTCATCGCACAACAATCGATCGTAAGGAAAATTGATCGCACAACAATCGATCGTAAGGAAAATTGATCGCGCAACAATCGATCGAAAGGAAAATTCATCGAATGGATCAGCTTCATTTTTTTCTTCCATCTGTGAGTGCAGCAACCGGTGCTTAGTGTCCCTTTTTGTTTTATTCCTTGGTAAGTGACTGTACTCATAGAGTAGCTTTACTGCATCCATGAGCATTGTCACCGACGGTGTTAAGTGACTTTGTTCATGAATCCACTTTTATTTCTGACTGCTTCTTCCTATCTCTTGTATTTAATTCCCTTTTGGCGTCAGTGATATCCGAAACAGACGTTAAACCTATACTAAATTAAATAATTATTTAACTTTCATTTCACAAGTTATCTAGAACTATTTAAATTCTAGAACTTAGAAAACTTAAAGTTCTTCAAATTATTATAATATATTTCAAAGCATATAATTCTCTGTAATAGAAAAACAGTTGAATGGAGAAATGGTATACATAAATTATTATTCTATATTATTACTGTATAAATTATTATATGAATTATCATTATTATACATTAATCATGGTAACAAGATCTACTAGCTGTAATATATTGCAAGTTAGTTTATCTGGCAATCCATGGTTTTAGTTATCATTGTCAATCAGTGTAAATAGATCCAATATCATTTTCGGTCAATTTTGTTTCGATCAATTTTCCATTCGACCGATTTTCCTTTCGATCAATTTTCCATTCGACCAATTTTCCTATCGACCAAATTTCCTTTCGATCAATTTTCATTTCGACCAATTTTCCATTCGATCAATTGCTTTCGATCAATTTTCCGGATCCCAACTGTACGTTCTTTGGCTCAAACAATATTTTGGTAAAGAATAATCATAATAATAAAAAAATGAATGAAAAATAGAACAGAATTAACATATTATATATTAAAATGTGATACGCTCTCTTTATATTATATATAAATATAACCTTTATGTACCTATAACCTGTATAATGTATATCTTAACTGATTATTATTATTAGTTTGTTTATTATTGGATGAATTAACGTTCCGTACATTTTTGTGTTAATGTTAAATATGGAAAGAAAGAAAGTGTCTCCATAAACATAGCAACTGAAATTATTCGAATAAATACTTACGAAAAAATATGACTAATAAATAAGTATTACTGAATAAGTATATTAATTCGTCCTTTTAAATTTTAGTGCAAGTTACTTTTACCCGTGCAACACATTCACTGATGAATTCATTAAAAAAAGTTTTTTTCATTAAGACAAGTGTTAAAACGATTAAAGTAAACACCCACTGTGACACGTTCTACCAAACTGTCAGTACATTTATATTATAAACAACAAAATAACGGTCGGAATAGCATAACTTACCCAATAACCAAAGTAAGTTGTCCAGTGAATACGGTTAGGCAATTCCATTTTGACTTTAATTTCCGTTTTCATATTCCGCTGATTAGATTTACGCAAGACATGAATGGACTAATGTTGATTCAAATGCCTATATTTAGTCTATTATAAGCAGAGCTACAGAATTGAGTAAACAAGTAACTCGTTAATCCATTATATAAGAATACGTCTACAATTTGTGATTAGGGAAGTATTTATTAAATTTTGCTATATATAAAACAGCATAATTTCTAAACATTCTCGGTTAGGTATCTAATTTCTTTTTGACATTTTAATATTGTTTACTCTATACATAGTTTTACTAATTTGATGAAGTTACAATATTCCATTCTTTTCGGTAAGTTTCGTTGGGTGATGACGTACCTGCAGACAAAGACTGTGCCCTCTCGGGATGGAATTAACCAGGAACTTTTAGCTCATATTCTGCCTTCTCGAGAAACAGGTTCTAATGAACCTTAATGGTGCGGAAGAATTACACTATTCCCTTGATATATTACATGAACAGCCGCCCGCCACAATTTGATTAAGCTATCCTCATATTTCCTTTCTATTAAACACAATGGAGTCTGGAATATAATTATATATACAATTGGAAATTAAATACGTTTTGCATGAATGACATGGAAACTCCCTTACATTCTTTGATGGTACAATTGCTTTTCATCACAATTGTACTCTAGATTCTAATCAAATCACATTAATAATTCAAATTATAAATTATACAGTATAACGCCTATTACGAATTTGCAAACTTTGCAGCTATTAAATATTATTCCTCTTCTAATCTGACACTTCAATTCCACTCTTTGATTGAATTTAAGTTTTGTTCAATTAACAAAATACAGAAAATATATATACATACTGTTATATGTGTTATAATATAGTAAATAATATAGAAGTTTCGGGCACACGGGTGTTAACTGGGTGTTAACATGGTCATGTTTGATAAATCTGGAATTTTCTAAAAAGTCCATGGGTTCATGATCATGTTGCCACCTATTTTCCAAAAACTGATCAATAAGTATTTTAATTAAATAGTTATCTGGTAAAATAATATTTTATCAATGGCCATTGCATCGCATTCGATAACCAAGTCGTAAATTTTTCCTAATGGATTTTTACGGAAGCTTTTTCTTCAATCCGAAACGTAACCAAAAACTGAAATGGAAGATTTATGAATGAGAGGAGAAAAATACATCGCTGTTTTACAGGCTTTAGTTTTAACCATTTTATTTCAATCGGAAATGATATTAATTTATGAACGATACATACACACAGAACATAACTGTATAGATAAGTTTATTTTTAGAATGGTATGTAATTTATTTAAAAGAATATTTATAGAATACTCTAAATATTGAAGAAAAAATCATACCAATTATTGTTCAAAATGAAAAATTATATATATATTACATTAATATTTTATCCATTAAAATCATTAAAATAACGACATCACTGTAAATAATACTAAACATGACAAAGCTTTTACGTTGGTGTAATTTATAGCTTTAGAGTTCAATTCCATTTCGCCACCAGTTAATGATATTTTGATGCCTCCACCCACTCCATGAACCTATTTCTAGAAACACTCCCATTCGCCACATTTACTTTATACCTCTCAATTACTTACGCTAAATGTCAGAGTCTTATGTCTTCTAGTTAGGCTGTTAGATGTATCTTAAGACAAAGATAATACTCAAAGACAAAGACATTACTTAAAGACAAAGACATTACTTAAAGACAAAGACATTACTCAAAGACAAAGATAATACTTGCCACAAGCATAAAAGCAGCATGAAATTCAACTCCTTTCCTTTCTATCCCACAGACTCAATTAAAGTCTTACCAACACAGATTTAGGCAGAGTCCTAAATTGTTTTCGTGGAGCTTACATCCAATTTAGAGGGAGCACCGTGAGCAGTTTAGTTAAGCAGTGATTCGGTAACACTCTTCTTGTAAGTATTAGCAAGTAACAACTGCAGTTACTGTAAGTATTAGCAAGTAACAACTGCAGTTACTGTAAGTATTAGCAAGTAACGACTGCAGTTACTGTAAGTATTAGCCAGTAACAACTGCAGTTACTGTAAGTATTAGCAAGTAACAACTGCAGTTACTGTAAGTATTAGCAAGTAACAACTGCAGTTACTGTAAGTATTAGCAAGTAACAACTGCAGTTACTGTAAGTATTAGCAAGTAACAACTGCAGTTACTGTAAGTATTAGCAAGTAACAACTGCAGTTGCTGTAAGTATTAGCCAGTAACAACTGCAGTTACTGTAAGTATTAGCAAGTAACAACTGCAGTTACTGTAAGTATTAGCAAGTAACAACTGCAGTTACTGTAAGTATTAGCCAGTAACAACTGCAGTTACTGTAAGTATTAGCCAGTAACAACTGCAGTAGCTGTAAGTATTAGTCAGTAACAACTGCAATTGCTGTAAGTATTTACCAGGAACAACTGCAGTTACTGTAAGTATTAGCCAGTAACAACTGCAGTTGCTGTAAGTATTTTCCAGGAACAACTGCAGTTACTGTAAGTATTAGCAAGTAACAACTGCAGTTACTGTAAGTATTAGCCAGTAACAACAGCAGTTACTGTAAGTATTAGCAAGTAACAACTGCAGTTACTGTAAGTATTAGCCAGTAACAACTGCAATTGCTGTAAGTATTTGCCAGGAACAACTGCAGTTACTATAAGTATTAGCCAGTAACAACTGCAGTTGCTGTAAGTATTAGCAAGTAACAACTGCAGTTACTGTAAGTATTAGCCAGTAACAACTGCAATTGCTGTAAGTATTTGCCAGTAACAACTGCAGTTGCTGTATGTATTTTCCAGGAACAACTGTAGTTACTTTAAGTATTAGCCAGTAACAACGGCAGTTACTGTAAGTATTAGCCAGTAACAACTGCAATAGCTGTAAGTGTTAGTCAGTAACAACTGCAGTTACTGTAAGTATTAGCCAGTAACAACTGCAGTTACTGTAAGTATTAGCCAGTAACAACTGCAGTTACTGTAAGTATTAGCCAGTAACAACTGCAGTTACTGTAAGTATTAGAAAGTAACAACTGCAGTTACTGTAAGTATTAGCCAGTAACAACTGCAATTATTTCTTATTACCATTGTACATCACTGCACTAGGCAATGTGCTAGCTACTGACACTACTGACAATATTACACATTACTGCACTAGGCAATGTGCTAGCTACTGACACTACAGACAATATTACACATTACTGCACTAGGCAATGTGCTAGCTACTGACACTACTGACAATATTACACATTACTGCACTAGGCAATGTGCTAGCTACTGACACTACTGACAATATTACACATTACTGCACTAGGCAATGTGCTAGCTACTGACACTACTGACAATATTACACATTACTGCACTAGGCAATGTGCTACCTACTGACACTACTGACAATATTACACTTTACTGCACTAGGCAATGTGCTAGCTACTGACACTACTGACAATATTACACATTACTGCACTAGGCAATGTGCTAGCTACTGACACTACTGACAACATTACACATTACTGCACTAGGCAATGTGCTAGCTACTGACACTACTGACAATATTACACTTTACTGCAGTAGGCAATGTGCTAGCTACTGACACTACTGACAATATTACACTTTACTGCACTAGGCAATGTGCTACCTACTGACACTACTGACAATATTACACTTTACTGCACTAGGCAATGTGCTAGCTACTGACACTACTGACAATATTACACTTTACTGCACTAGGCAATGTGCTAGCTACTGACACTACTGACAATATTACACTTTACTGCACTAGGCAATGTGCTACCTACTGACACTACTGACAATATTACACTTTACTGCACTAGGCAATGTGCTAGCTACTGACACTACTGACAATATTACACATTACTGCACTAGGCAATGTGCTACCTACTGACACTACTGACAATATTACACTTTACTGCACTAGGCAGTGTGCTAGCTACTGACACTACTGACAATATTACACATTACTGCACTAGGCAATGTGCTACCTACTGACACTACTGACAATATTACACTTTACTGCACTAGGCAATGTGCTGGGTTTTCGCTTCACCGCAAGGCAGCCTCGAACTTTTAAAGATGCCCTCTTCTATCCATGAGGCAGACAGTCAAGCCATTAAATCCCTGTATTCAGAAGCCTAATTTATTACACTACAGTGTTAGAGCGCTGAGACCTTGAAGCTACCCTTGGTGTTCTCCTCTGTCCAAGGGTTAAACATTACAAAGTACATGTA
The DNA here is from genome assembly GCA_947561585.1 of Caprella mutica. Taxonomy (NCBI): domain Eukaryota; kingdom Metazoa; phylum Arthropoda; class Malacostraca; order Amphipoda; family Caprellidae; genus Caprella; species Caprella mutica. The sequence goes on from CANNZV010002112.1 coordinate 35,023, forward strand.
AAATATAAAGATAGGCAAGAAATATCATACATTCTCTTTAAAAGGTCTATCGTGTTGGACGATTTCTAATACAACTAGCGTCTTCAACGTCTCCAGGATATAACTTATTCATGAAATAATATTTTTCTTCCTAAATATAGTACATTGAGTTTATCGAAACTGTTGCCATTGGTGTCAATAAATGAAAGTATAACATCTTTCTCTATTTATTTGACGTTAGTCTGGTAAAAGTATTTCTCTGATAAAATGTCATTGTCTGTCTCTAAACATTATTGAAGATGAAATGTAGTGGACATTTTGTATATAAGATAAAAGAACATTTAAGTAATTCAGTCGTGTCATCATTTTTATTGCAATGCGACTGAATCCAATTGTATTTTACATTTATTAACTTTCATAACTTTTCTCTGCAATTCAATATAAGAAGTTTTATACCAACATTGAATTTGTAAATTTGGTGTAAATAATAAACAGTTTCAATTCATAAGTATATATCATTAGCTAACTGAAATCATCCCCACTAAAGAAGTGTCTTGGATACTGGTGGATAGGTAGAATTTCACTGTAACTATCCAGCTGTGAACCCCACTAAAGAAAAGTCTTGGATACTGGTGGATAGGTAGAATTTCACTGTAACTATCCACCCTTTGAATCCCACTAAAGAAGTGTCTTGGATACTGGTGGCAAGTTATAGCTTCACTGTAACTATACACGTTTTGAATGCTTCAGAAGTTCTGTTTCTGAAGCAGCTTTGATTGATGACTGCAATGAGGCTTCACAACACAGCTTATTAGTCTCATAAATAAAAAACTAACATCAATGAACCAAAGCAAGGAGTTCTATCAACTAATAGAGTGCCTCATTTTGAAACATTAGTTATTGATTGAACTCATGGAACAAATCAATTGAAACTGTTGGTGTAAGTTTTGAATTATCGGTCCATTTCACATCTCAGGTCATCTAAGAATAGAACGATATAATTATTAATATTTTATTTTTATTGGTATCCATGATACCTGCAGGCATCATGGATACCAATACAAATTAAAATTACCTAATAATTACCATATCGTTTTCTTCTATGACCGAAGATGTGAAACGGTAACTTAGTCATTATTTCTACGTCTAACCTTATATTCATGGTACAATTAATTGTTTTTTTATATTAACTGAATACATGATAATAGTGAATACATGATAATAGTGAATACATGATAATAGTTGATATATTGTAATTACATCATCCCTACCATTACCATTCCGCTGCCGTGATATGTCAAACTAACCTTAGGTCACATTATTCAATTCTTCATCATCAATATATTCCTAGAGCTTGAAAGTCAATTCAGTGTGAATAAAGTTTAATTAAATGATATTCAGAAATACGAACAGTTACATTATCACAATTTATAAATTGTATTAATTACAAACTTTAAGACGAACGAAGTATATTTTTTTATTGTTTAATAAAAAGATATCATTTTTCCATTAAAAACAAAATGGATTGTAAAAATCTCAGTATTATATATTTACTTCCATCACTTCATACGGTTTCAGGATACGTTTAATTTAATGGAACACTCTAGGTTAATTTAATAGGTTCTAAGTTCTTTATATATACGATTATTCTACATAAATTTTCGGTCAAAAAGTAAATGATGTAGTATAATAAAAAAAAACAGTTTAGAACTATTTAGAACAAGAGGCATATTAAACTTTGATGGCAATTAGGATTAGTTCCGAATTATAGGTCAGTACTACATCTTCGGTCATTTAAGAAAACACGATATAAAAATTGTTATTATTACACAGTCTATCTGATAATTCTACTGGGTTTGCAGAAGTATTAGATAGCACTGTGTAATAATAACAATTTTTTACTGTTTTTTCTTATATGTCCGAAGATGTGAAACTGACCGATAATTCGGAACTTACCCCCATTACATTTCATAATTTTCGAAAAGGAAACTTGCAGAAACTTTAATTAGAGTCAAAATTTATTCATTTTCGAGGAAACCAATTCTAAGTTTTTGAATTAATTTCTGCTAGGGACGATTGGAAAAGTTCATAAATCGTGTTTATCAAATAGAAGAATCCTAAGATAATTTATTCTACAGATTCTTATTCAAGTATTCTAGTCGCATATTTTCGAGTAAGGATTCTTATAATTTATATCAATTATTTATTAACCATTTGAGTATTTTAAATATATCTAATAATGGTAAAATAATCAATTTTTCTTGTTAAATCAGTGTTCTAAATTAATTGGTTTTCTGTCAGTCGCTAAATTTTGAGTTTGTTTTAAAAAAAACTTTTCACTTAAAGTTGAGGTGGCTCTTATATCAAATATTTGGTCAACTTACTCACAATATTAGTCAACAATATTCACTCAAAATAATAATATTCGGTCAATAATATTACAATATTTGAGAATTATTTCGCTGTTCGCTTATAATATCAATATTTGTTTATTTGTTGAAACATTTCTTCCAAAATTCATTGAATATTCTTCCAAAATTCATTGAATATTCTTCCAAAATTCATTGAATATTTTTCCAAAATTCATTGAATATTTTTCCAAAATTCATTGAATATTCTTCCAAAATTCATTAAATATTATTCCAATTTTCATTAAATATTCTTCCAAAATTCATTAAATATTATTCCAATTTTCATTAAATATTCTTCCAAAATTCATTAAATATTATTCCAATTTTCATTAAATATTCTTCCAAAATTCATTAAATATTCTTCCAATTTTCATTAAATATTCTTCCAAAATTCATTAAATATTCTTCCAAAATTCATTAAATATTTTTCCAACATTCATTGAATATTCTTCCGATATTTATTAAATATTCTTCCGATATTAATTAAATATTTTTCCAACATTCATTGAATATTCTTCCGATATTTATTAAATATTCTTCCGATATTTATTAAATATTCTTCCGATATTAATTAAATATTCTTCCAAATCTCATCCATTATTCTTCTGATACTCCTTTTCCATTTTTCCGATATTTCAATCATCTTCTTTTTCTCTTCATCTAAAATAATGAAAAAAAGATCGGCAGTAGCTGAATTAGTATTTTTATTACATGTTATTATATTGTAGATATACTCTGAAATATAACTGAAATTATAACTAAAATCACAATAATATCACATTGTACTATTTAATAATTATTTAAAATTTGTATAGTACCTTCAAGCTATATTTTGTGTCTATCGCTATTTGTCGGCAATGGACTTTTTTATAGTCACGACGAGTAACATTTTAGGAGTCTAAGATTGGTTGTAAATGTCTTTGGGCCACCAAATTGCCTCATTTTCTCATTAATAAAACACCGTATCACCTCCTTGCCGAGTGAGACTATCAAAAAAAGAGAAAAAGAGACATTATGACGCGATATGAAGATTGGGAAACTGAGTCGTGATTATCCTGTGCATTGAGCCGTGATTATCAGGAACCATTTTGTCAGATTTTGGGAGCGATCAGGTCAAAGGTCAAAGATCAAGGTCTAGGCCATTTGTAACTCAATAACTCAAAAAGTATTCAACCAAATTGTCTTGATTTGATGGTACAATTGGTCAATGTCCAGGGACAATCTGTTAGAATTTTGGAAGCGATCCGGTCAAAGGTCAAGGTCATTTATAACTCAATAACTCAAAAAGTATTGTACCATATTGCATGAAAATTGGTGGGACGATTGGTTATTATCCAGTTAGCAGTTTCTCAAATTTTGGGAGAGAACGGATCAAAGCGACGGCGAAGGTATGCGCTCTACCGAGTCCACATAATCTAGTTATCCTATGAATTGAGCCGTGATCATTCTATGAATTATCTCGTGATTATCACACTATGCTTAGTTAACACACATTTTTCCCTATAGTGAGTTCTTCTAACACTTTTCCCTCTAGTGTGTGCATATGTAACACACTTTTCCCCTCTAGTGTGCTCATTTCACACACTTTTCCCTTAAATAGTGTGCTTATTTCACACACTTTTCCTCTAGTGTGCTTATTTCACACACTTTTCCTCTAGTGTGCTTATTTCACACACTCCAATTAGTCCATACATTAGGAATTTCTGTCAGTCTCCTGACAGGCTGGAAGTTTCTCTTGACTTTTTCTCATTCGTCAGACGAGCTGTCAGAAAAGTGAATGCTCAAGATTTACAGGCGCCAGGAGAGTGAATAAGAGAATGAGATAGAGAGTGAGAAAGTGAGGATGAGAGGCTGAATGTGGGGGAGAGAAGAGAAGAGAGATAGAGAGATTGTGTGGGGCAGGGAGAGAGAGTGAAGAAGAGTGAGGGTGAGAGAAGAAGAGAATGAATTAGAGAGTGACAGAGGGAGGGGCAGGGAGTGAGAGAGAGTGAAGGAGAGTGAGGGTGAGAGAAGAAGAGAATGAATTAGAGAGTGACAGAGGGAGGGGCAGGGAGTGAGAGTGAAGGGGGAGTGAGGGTGAGAGAAGAAGAGAATGAAATAGAGAGTGACAGAGGGAGGGGCAGGGAGTGAGAGAGAGTGAAGGATTGTGAGGGTGATGTTTATCTTAAGAGGTGTAGCAAATAGTTAGAGAGATTTAGATTTTATTCTTATTTAGTACTTTATTTAATTTTTTGTTGTCTATTTATTATTCTGCTAAATAAATGTGAAACTTCAATTTGTTAATAGAATACAATAAAAACTCCTCTATAGTGAATGTAGAGTCTTTAGTAAGAGAACTAGCCTGAATAGTGAACTAATTTCTTTTGTTGTTATGAATGGCCATCAGTTTTCTATAACTAATGACCATTCATGGCAGACTAAACAAAATTTGTTCACTGTAGAGGCTATTTCCTTATTCAGGATTCTACTTTCACTATAAAGGAGCTCTACTGTATATGTAAATAATTTACTATACTGATTAACATGATACTCATTTCTAAGCGCTATCCATTACATTGTTGATCATTTTCTTGTTTCAAATTCTATACCCTACCGCAATAGAGTTTCTAAAAATGCTAGCAATTCAAACCAAGGTTATATATCACTTTTCAATAAATATCCAAAGACGTTTGGAACATTTGTCAGCGCCAGAAAAGCAAATCCAGTCGTAGCCAAATTCGATTCGAAAGCTTCGAGCACTCAAGGAAAACAGATTGTGATTTTAGCAATAAAAGGGCTGTAGGGAAGTGGGTCTCACTTCAACAAACACTTTGATTCGAATTGCATTGCACGACTTAGAAAGTGTGGACAGTATTGCAATTTGTAACAACTCTTCTATAGTGAATGTGTTAGGATGTACCCCGTATAGTGAACAGCCTAACTCATTCACTCTTGAGGAGTTAAATATAGAGGAGTTCACTGTAGAGGAGTTCACTATAGAGGAGTTCTATTTTACAATTGCAATGAATTTATTTTATACTTTTTACCATCTATGTCTAAGTCCATTAAAAAACTGTTTTTTTTTAATCTTTAGTCTCTGATTCATTTCAGGGTAGATTTTCAAATGGAGCTGTTATATAAATTATTATAGCAAGAGACGATCATATTACCTATATTACGGACCAAAAATAACTGAATAATTTAATTGCATTAATACTGAATTAGTTCCCTAACCACTACATCAGGTACTAGGTAACTTTAGATGATAGGGTTGGTTTATTGTGGAGGAGCAAATCCAATTACCAGATGTAAATATTACTGAAACGTGATTTCAGTTCCATTTCCTCACACCGTTGCTAAATACAAAACAAACACTTTTACACTGAATGTACTTCTATAAAATAAACCGTAAATACCCTCAGAATAGACTGTGTAAAATACGAACATGGATTTGGTGAATAAATTTTTTACTATTTTCAGTGAGGAACTTTTTCTTAATTTTCCATTTTCTTTCCGCATATTTCATGACATTTCTCATAATTTTTAAAAAGTTATTTAAATATTGTTATTCCAAATGAATTAAAATTAATCAAAAATTAAAAATTGAATAGAACAGGCACTCGTAGAGTGCATTCCTTCGCCGCTGCTATTGAATAATTTTCGAATTATAATGACGTTGATCTTTGAACCTACCGTTCCCAAAATTTAATCAAATCGTGTTTGTATAATGAACAATCGTCCCACCAACTTTCAGGCAATTTGGTTGAATACTTTTTGAGTAATGCGAATAACAAGATGATAAATAAATAAATAAATAAATAAATTCCGATGAAAATATAACCTTCCGCAAGATTGCGAAGATAAAAATGAAAACTAATTTTGGGTCAAAAACGAAAATGGATGGTTTTCTCTTTCACTAACAAATTGTTACATAAATTTGATCAAATTTAATTATTTCGCCATAGAAAGGTCATAATAATTTTTTCAGCTTAATTAAAAAATATATTTACTCGAACTAAATTTGACTTCAAATACTAAAACTAACAAATATTTTATATCCATTATTTTTCTTCGAATATATGGTAATGATGAATAGAAATAGAAATATAGAAAATTAATGAAAATTGAACTGAGTGTTAATTACAATATTTATAGATAACAATTTGATTTTTTTTCTGTTTTCTACTAAACTCGTGTTTTCCCAGTTAGTTAAATATACCTACACCTACGCTCTTCAATTTTTAGATATCAAATATTTATCCATGGAGAGTATAAACAAACCACAGAAAGGTGAACGACCGTCAAGTGGAGATATCAAAGAATGTTTTCGAAAATTCTTGGAGAATTTTCGGTTCAGAACTATTTCAATATTTTTTGTATTTTCTATATTATCCTTCTTCCAATTTATCCTTTTCTCTGTCTCATATACAATTGAAACATCAAAATATCATATAAGTCCCCCTCTTAATCTTCTATGGCCCCACCATAACTTGTCTCTGGGGATATTCCGTGATTTTTTTTTATTACCGATGGAAGACATATATTTAATATATACTTATCTGCATTGAAACTCTAAAAACATTGATATATCTTTATCTATATCAATGATATAACACACAAAAGTTACTACTCCTTATATGTAAAAAAAGAACGAATCCAATACTATTAAAACTTTACTGTATAATTTTATTATAGAAGGTGGGATTTCAAGCTTAAAAAGATTGAATAAAAAATCACTGAAAAAATTCAAAATATGGAATGATTGAGTTCAACATTTCTTTGACAACTAGGGTAAGTTCTTAATTATCGGTCAGTTCCACATTTTCGAACACGTAAGAAAAAACGATATAATAAAAATTAAATAATTATTTTTATATCGTTTTTTCTTACGTGTACGAAAATGGGAACTGACCGATAATTCAGAACTTACCCCCTTTCAATCTCAAAAACATAAAAATGAGATTTTCAGTATTACTTACATAACTGGACGAGAATATATATACTATAAGCTTCTTTTGATGAATCATACAAAAAAGATATTAGCGAACCTTATTTTATGAACAGAATTTCTTTGATTCTTCCTCTTTGAAGTCTAACTCATTTAAAATTGAATAATATATATCATATTGTTTTCCCTAATTAAATTTTATTTGATCTAATTAATTCACTTTTGCAATATTAATTTATTTCGCCTCAGATAATTAATTACAAAAGTACAAAATAAATAAGTAGAACAGAAAGTTAGAATTATCAATTCAAAATTCACTCCATGCATTTTTTATTTTTGCAATAACATGTATCTAGTAAATAAACCAAGATAACAATACGAATATACAGTACATAATGAATCAAACTATGATAAATCTATTTATTCAGTTATCACTAAAATATATCCAAAGATATATTTGGAATACAACAACAAGCATAATTTAATTATTGAATAAATAGATCAGTTTATAATTAATTTTTCTAATGTTAGAAATTAGATGAAGACCCTTGCATGTGATTTGATGTTGATTTTAGATTTCAATTTGCTGAGATTCGAAAGCAAAATTTTTTTGCAAATAAGAGATGATGGTCCAGAAGATGTACCTACCTACCTGCCGAACTTTTGCGACTGACAATTGATTAAATTTGCAAGAGTTTAGACTACTTTGAAAGTTTCTCTGTCCGTTGAAGGAATACTTCACTGGAACTCGAGGTGATCTGTCAGGGAAGATTCATCTCAATTTGAAAACGACTCAGATACTTCTTAACGTTAAAGAATGCTGTGATTTATCATTTATCTATATAAGTATCCATTACCATTGGAAGAATGAAATTGAAATAATATAGATGTAATTATACAAGGGAAGATAGTATCACTTTCGTAAAGAAACTTCTAAGTTACGAAACTATTTGAAAACTAATTATATTAATTAAACTAATTAATCCATTACAATCAGTGTTGTCGATTTGTTTACGTCATAATTAGTTTAATTGGAATATATGATAAAATATTGAATACAGATATCCACAAAGTGAATCAAAATAATTGATAATTACATTAGAATGGACAAACCAGATGACACTTCGCAATTAGAGACCAATTGATTAGACGTTTTTATCATAACTAAGAAAAGATAAACAGAGAAAGTGAGTGAGTTTACTGTACTCCAATCTCTATCTAACATCAAAGGTATATTTATATGCTAATGGAAGGAAGAGACTCTCTCCATTGAATGTTAACAGTGTCTTTGGAATAGATTGTAAAGGGACTGTAGTACCTACCTAATAGATTGTAAAGGGACTGTAGTACCTACCTAATAGATTGTAAAGGGACTGTAGAACCTACCTAATAGATTGTAAAGGGACTGTAGAACCTAACTAATAGATTGTAAAGGGACTGTAGTACCTACCTAATAGATTGTAAAGGGACTGTAGTACCTACCTAATAGATTGTAAAGGGACTGTAGTACCTACCTAATAGATTGTAAAGGGACTGTAGTACCTACCTAATAGATTGTAAAGGGACTGTAGTACCTACATAATAGATTATAAAGGGACTGTAGTACCTACCTAATAGATTGTAAAGGGACTGTAGAACCTACCTAATAGATTGTAAAGGGACTGTAGAACCTACCTAATAGATTGTAAAGGGACTGTAGTACCTACCTAATAGATTGTAAAGGGACTGTAGTACCTACCTAATAGATTGTAAAGGGACTGTAGTACCTACCTAATAGATTGTAAAGGGACTGTAGTACCTACATAATAGATTGCAAAGGGACTGTAGTACCTACCTAATAGATTATAAAGGAACTGTAGTACCTACCAAATAGATTGTAAAGGGACTGTAGTACCTACCTAATAGATTGTAAAGTGACTGTAGTACCTACCTAATAGATTGTAAAGGGACTGTAGTACCTACCTAATAGATTGTAAAGGGCCTGTAGTATCTACCTAATAGATTATAAAGGGACTGTAGTACCTACCTAATAGATTAAAAAGGGACTGTAGTACCTACCTAATAGATTATAAAGGGACTGTAGTACCTACCTAATAGATTGTAAAGGGACTGTAGTACCTACCTAATAGATTGTAAAGTGACTGTAGTACCTACCTAATAGATTGTAAAGGGACTGTAGTACCTACCTAATAGATTATAAAGGGACTGTAGTACCTACCTAATAGATTGTAAAGTGACTGTAGTACCTACCTAATAGATTGTAAAGGGACTGTAGTACCTACATAATAGATTATAAAGTGACTGTAGTACCTACCTAATAGATTGTAAAGGGACTGTAGTACCTACCTAATAGATTGTAAAGGGACTGTAGTACCTACCTAATAGATTATAAAGGGACTCTAGTACCTACCCAATAGATTGTAAAGTGACTGTAGCACCTACTGAATAGATTATAAAGGGACTCTAGTACCTACCTAATAGATTGTAAAGTGACTGTAGTACCTACTTAATAGATTGCAAAGGGACTGTAGTACCTACCTAATAGATTATAAAGGACCTGTAGTACCTAGCTTTGAAGCATGCAATTAATAATGTACTCTAATCTTTACTTCTATCATATAGAAAATTGTTATCAATATATGATAGACAATAACATTAGTGGATAATTACACTAATCAATTCAATTACAAATACAAAGAATCGTAACGCTGATGGAAGTAGCTTACAACATTACAATATTTTCACTGTCATGTGCTTATATTCTTGATTCAATATAATTTTTGTTCATGTTATTACTTGATATATCTTTTGAGGGCGGACTTTTTATCTTTCATAGTAAAGATCAAATAGTTCATCATGAAAAACCCAGTGCGTAAAAGACAACGTCCTTTTGAATGAATATGTAATTTGGTTTAAAATTCCGATTCTGACTCTATTTTTCATAAAATAGAGTATTGATCTGCACTGAGGTTAATTTATGCAAATTGACTGTAATTACAAAATAAAATATATTTCAATCAAATAGAATCATCATTTATATTTCAAATAAAGCCGAGTCATTCTCACAAATATATCTACAAACGACTATTTTTCTGTTAGTAAAGGGATGTATGTAGTTACTTTAGAAATTATATTGATTGTATGTAGTTAGGTAATTGAAGTTTGTGACTAAAACGAGTATCAACACTTGCACTGCTCAGATTTTGAACGAAAAATTTCACCTGATATATAGGTACAGGATGAACGAAGAAATGGAAACAAATTGCAGCTCTTTCGTGAAATCCCAATTTGTGAAGCTCATGAAGAAAAGTTTCTGTGAAAACTGCAGGTTCTGTAGGTGTTCATTGAGCTCTGCAGTGATTTTGGGAGCCGTTGTCCTGCAATTTGCTCTAACAATTTGATGGTCTCTCTCTCTCAACTTCGAATTTCGTCCAGACCTGTGATTTTCTGGGGACGTTTTTCCTTCTCTTTCAAGAGAAGTCATTACTTTTGGGACAGTATTCATGAAACGCCAAACATTCGGACAGTTTCTGTAACACTAGCGCCTGCCATACGAACAGTAACAATTTGGCCTCTTTGAAAATTCGAGAGCTGCTATGTTTATAAGTATTTTACTGTTTTTTAAACATCTGTAAAAAACAGCGGTTTAAAACAAAATATAATATAATTTAACATTTTAAATAAAAAAAGAAGCATTGGAATATATCAAGATTTGATCGTTTTTATAAGTACAAAGATAATGAGACCAACTTATTAATTTTTTTATCTAATTGTCCATCTGTTATATATGCCGACAAATTTTACCAGATATATATTCTTTTTTAAAGGCCCCCTGCCAGAAGAAGCAGACCTTCTTTAAATAATTGAAAAACAATTAATTTTATTCAAACAATGAATAATAATAATTTAGTTTAATTACTATGTAAATTCTTGGATTATCGAAAGGTATATTCTCACTAATTTTGCTGATGACAAAATACTAAAGTGTTATTTTATTAAAAATTGTTATACAATATGTAGAAATAGCATGTAAATTTATATGATAGAAGGTCAGTTTGAGAGTACTTCTATTAACATCAAAGAATATTGAGTTACTTCCATCTGAACAATATTTCTATGTGCATAACTCCTGTATCGCATTTCCCCCGTTATAATGTCATTTCCAGGTGACCATTATAGCTGTAAATACTCAGAGAAAGTACATGAAATAGTAGAAATAAATTGCTTCTGTCAGAGCACAAAAGGAAGCTTCCAAATTGCCCCAATCTTTTGTGTCCGAATCTCATCGTTTCTCACAGACTTCTAGTCTCCATTCTAGTCAGACTAAAGAGTTGCTAATTACTTACTTTGAATGACTTGATGAATCACTCCATACACTCTAATGGTCGAGTTAAAAAATTCATGTACAGTAGACCTCAACTAGTTCACTATACAGGACCCTTTTATTCAGGATGGTTCGATATGCAGGAGTTCACTATAGAAGAGCTTGATTCAATTCCGAATTATCTGTAAGATATTTATAAAACGAATGATATGAATTAGAATTTAAAAAGGAAGATCCGTTATCTTCGAGGTATATTATTTCCTCTAACATCCACCTGTTGCTCAGATCAAACGCTTGTCTGATATTTCAACGGTAGCTGAGCATTGTTATATAAAAGTAACTGCACACGATTGAGGGTATTCAAAATAATAATTGTATGATATTATATGTTTACCCATTCTAAAATTGATATAATGAATTATGACTTGCATAAAAAAATATTTCAAATTATGATATCATAAGGAAAGTATTTGAGTAGCAAATTCCTCAGATCGATGATAAAAACAATAGGGGAAATCAGTAGTTCGTAAGCAAAAGGTAATTGAATGATTTAATTTCTTTATAAATATTGTGTTCATTGCCTATACATCAAAGTTCAATCATTGTTCATAAATCCATCTCTTTTACTTTTTAACTCGATAAATTGTTTATCTGAAATACTATATGAATTATTTCCTTCTATCTAACAGGAAACTGCTTTGTTCCAAAGTGATGTCGGGTGTCAAAAATCGTAGCGCTTCAGTCTTCTTCAGGATGCCGAAGTGTGTGGTTGTGTGTCTGATGATCTCCGTAACTATTATACTGATCTCGCATTTTCCTGGAGTTGAAAGCACGGTAAGATTTGAAACTATTGCGTTCATAATTTAATTATTTCGAATTGAAAATTAATTTAAATGATCTTATTTTCGTTGCAGAAAATTTATGACTCTGAGTTTTTATCCAAAGACGAGTTGCTACAAGAAATTAGCGATATTCGCTCCGGCGGCAAATGTCCAGAACATAATGTCCATCAACTGAAGGTTCCTCTGGACGGAATTGTGAGCAGTCACCAATTCGTCGACCTGACGAAAACCGTCACTCTTCTGTCATTCGCCATCAATCTCTACCGTCCGGAACAGAAACACGAAGGTTAGTTTACACAAAGAGAAATATTTGTTGATTTACTTGGCGTCAATGCTCCAAATTTGTATATAATTTTATTCAAATTGATTAAGCATGAAGTAATACATCTCCTCACTTCACGTAAAATCAAATGACTGAAATAAAGGTAACTTCTTTGTCCCTTTTTTTCTCTGAGTTAAATTTATTGGAATTTCCATGGTAAGTTACATTGATAGTGCGTGTCCCGAATCAGTAAATTCGTCAAAGTACATCTTCCGAATGTTTCTTCTTCTTCTAACTGCCGAATTATCCCAAAGGTAATCCTATCAGAAGGGATCAGGAGGTAGAAAGCTGGCACTTGTGCTCTCGCTTCTACTGACACAGTATTAAAGTCGATGTACAAACCATTAAATAAACACGTGTCCATCATTTATATTTAATGGCTGTACTTTAATTAACATCATTTTGTAAACACGATCCACCCGGTGTCGCGCCAAATGAGACCGAATCCGTGCCCGTCTGCCGGTAGAAAATGTCTATTGGTAGAATTTAAAAAGAACTAAATTTGAAAAACTAATGGTTTATTCAAAATGTGTTTATAGTAATCTAGAGTTTTAATTTTATTTCTGCTTGTAAGCAATATGAGGTACAAATATTCATTATTCCATTATATATAGTTGAACAAAACATGCATAGCTTAATTCACTTTAATTAACTCAGTAATTAACAAACTTCCATTTTATGCATGGTATGATATAATTGGCAATGGCTATGATATGAGATTGTGAATGAGGAACCGTTAATTATATTGTGAGCTTTAATTAACTCTCTCTTTAGTGGCTAGAATTAAACAGCATCACTTTTCATAAGGACCCTAATTATGAAAGAGATCTAATCGAATTTTTACTCTGTGAAAAATATTGGCAATTATATTTTATCATATCTTCATAATATAAACTTATATTATATTCCTGAAACATTGCTTTCGTTCTAGTGAATTTTATATTTTATCTAGAAACGTTTAATGGAAATAAAATACAATGAACTTCGAAGAAGTAGTTTGAATGAACTGAAGCGTGAACGAAAATAATAACTAAATATCCCGTTCTACCAAAACTCGCAAATACCCATTTTCGGAAAGCACCGGCCCATCGCACAGCTGTTGCCGAAATTCGAATGATCCTCGTGGATAAATATATCGAGGTGTGACTGCAGTGAATAGCAGCTCTATTTCTCCATTGCAATCATCCGCAGATTAGGAAACTAAATTCAGCTTCTGGAAAACAGAGAGAGCATTTGACGCCTTGACGATATTTCTACAATGAGAAAAAATTGCGAGTCAGCCTGACTGATCGCTTGAGTCAAGGCTGGCAAACTCCAATATTGGAGTCTTTTTCTCAATTGACTCTACCTGAGTCAATCTGACTATGAATTAGGAGTCATTATGACTCTTGTTTTGTGAGTAAAGTACTAGGATGAGTCAAATTGACTCACATTTTTAACCCGGTTTTTGGGACAAACAGAAAATTTATATTTTGAGTCAATTTGACTCGTATTTTTTTTCAGTGTAAGAACACTATTTAGTAATGATAGTTTTGCTAATGATACTATTATGTAATGATAGTTTTGCTAATGATACTATTATGTAATGATAGTTTTGCTAATGATACTATTATGTAATGATAGTTTTGCTAATGATACTATTATGTAATGATAGTTTTGCTAATGATACTATTATGTAATGATAGTTTTGCTAATGATACTATTATGTAATGATAGTTTTGCTAATGATGCTATTATGTAATGATAGTTTTGCTAATGATACTATTATGTAATGATAGTTTTGCTAATGATACTATTATGTAATGATAGTTTTGCTAATGATACTATTATGTAATGATAGTTTTGCTAATGATACTATTATGTAATGATAGTTTTGCTAATGATACTATTATGTAATGATAGTTTTGCTAATGATACTATTATGTAATGATAGTTTTGCTAATGATACTATCATGTAATGATAGTTTTGCTAATGATACTATTATGTAATGATAGTTTTGCTAATGATACTATTATGTAATGATAGTTTTGCTAATGATACTATTATGTAATGATAGTTTTGCTAATGATGCTATTATGTAATTATAGTTTTGCTAAAGTTGCAGTTTTTAATTAAGCTCATCTCATGTGCTTAATGTTTATAAGAGCATAAGAATTAATTATATACTTTGCGTCTTTCACATTAATTAATTATCATCTTCAAAATAATCGCATTACGCATTATTATTTAAAAAAACATAATGTATTATAAAATAAATGCATCGCTTATAAATATACTGTTCATATATTCCAAATTCATCCCAAAGATTTATAATCAAACCATTTAACAACTAGAATGGGCATTCGTAGAGCGCATCCCTCCACCGCCACTATTGAATACATTTTTGTTATAGATGACTTTGACCTCTGACCCGATCGCTCTCAAAATGTACTGAACAGTTTCAGGAAATTTGGTTGAGTACATTTTTAGTTATGCGGAATAACAAGGTTACAAAAAAGAATCCGTTTTGCAGTGTTTTCTTCTGTTTAGAGAAAATTCTAGAAAGATTCCAAACGTATCTTTATGCACTCATAATAATTGCAACTAACTTTGATTCTAAATAATAACTAGATAGTAAAAGAGATAGATAATAAAGTTAGATAACAGCTAGATAGTATTACAGTTAGATAATAATAGAGCTAAATAATAACAAATAATAATACAGTTAGACAATGGTGTCAAACTAGATTACGTGCTCTCGGTTGAGCGCATACCTTCGCCGCTGCTTATAAATGACCTTAACCACACAATAATACTTGAGTTATAAATGACTTTGACCCTAATCTTTGACCCGTTCACTCTCAAAATCTAATAAACTGGTAACTGGATTACGACCAATCGTCCCTCCAAGTTTTATGCAATTTGGTTTAATACTTCTTGAGTTAGTGATTTAAAAATGACCTTGACCTTTGACCAGATCACTCCCAAAATTCTACCAGCAGGTTCCTGAACATTGGACCAATTGTCTCACTAAATTTCAGGCAATTTGGTTGAATACTTTTTCAGTTATGCGAATAACAAGATGATAAATAAATAAATGCTGTGTAAAATATAACCTTCGGCAAATTTGCGAAGGTAATTAGAGTTAGATAATAGATGATATTTCCAATGTAACTATGTATATTACATTCATTTTATTAACAATTTGCATATTTATTCAATTTAATGAACATAATTTCAAATTGTTTTTAAAACCCATCTTTCGGGTACTACTAATTTAACATTTTTTCTCTGAAAGGTGAAAATTCTTTACGGAATGCATAGATTATTATATTAATTAATGAAGATAGGAAGATATTATATAGTATATAGAAAAAAGAGGGGGAAGGGTATATACAATACACCCCCTCACGCCCCTCCCCCCTCCGTCAACAGACTCATCAATATCAATTAACTTCTCCTCTCTAATTTCATCTATTGACCAATGGAGAGGATTTCTATCTTTGAAATATATCCCAGGCAAGTAGGATTTATTCTTGGAATAGTAAGGCAATTGCCCAGGAATAAATCCTTCTTACCTGGTATACGTACACTCGCCTCCCTTGCACTTGATAAAGTCTGCGGTAATGACTCCGTATATTTCATTTACTTCGGGATTTGCAAATTTCTATTTTCTTAGATGTGAAATTCTTGGCAAATATTATTTTCAGTGACAGTAGGACTATTTTCAAAAATCTTCAGTTATAATAACTCATCCTTAACTTTCATTCAGGGTATTTGATGTAACTCAATTTCACTGTTTTATGGTATTTGTATTATGTATTTACCATTTGAAGGTTTTCATATCTTCTGTTGAAATTCTCACTTGTATTATATGAAAAATCTCATTTCATTTTAAGAAATTTTTGAAATCTATGTAGATTTAAAAGGATTTGGTTTATACAAATATTCTTCATAAGAAAATAATGATAATAGAGTAATGAATAGTATAAGGAATACCACAGCATATCACCCAGTGAAGTGAGATTTGTTACATGGTGGTTGCTGCAGAATATTGTAAATAAGTTTACTAAGTGTAATTCAAAGAATACTAATCCCAGCTTCAGTTTCTTAGGTTCATAAGAATACTAGCGTAGAATTACTGCGAAGTATTTTCACGAGGAAGAAAAGCAACAGAAGTTACGGCCAAACTTAAGTGATTAAGAACATTTTAGGTGGCATCTTAATCCGCAAAGAAAATATCGAACATGTTGATTGTGATGAAGATTTTTAAACGAGGAATCCTATTGAGAGGAGATGAGGGGTAATGCTCTCTTTTGAATGAGAGGTGATGAGGGGTAATGCTCTCTTTTGAATTGAGAGGAGGTGAGACGTATTGCTCTCTTTTAAATTGAGAGGAGGTGTGGGGTAATGCTCTCTTTTGAATTGAGAGGAGGTGTGGGGTATTGCTCTCTTTTGAATTGAGAGGAGGTGAGGGGTATTGCTCTCTTTAAATTGAGAGCAGGTGAGGGGTATTGCTCTCTTTAAATTGAGAGCAGGTGAGGGGTATTGCTCTCTTTAAATTGAGAGGAGGTGAGGGGTATTTCTCTCTTTAAATTGAGAGGAGGTGAGGGGTATTGCTCTCTTTAAATTGAGAGGAGGTGAGGGGTATTGCTCTCTTTAAATTGAGAGGAGGTGAGGGGTATTTCTCTCTTTAAATTGAGAGGAGGTGAGGGGTATTGCTCTCTTTAAATTGAGAGGAGGTGAGGGGTATTGCTCTCTTTAAATTGAGAGGAGGTGAGGGGTATTGCTCTCTTTAAATTGAGAGGAGGTGAGGGGTATTTCTCTCTTTAAATTGAGAGGAGGTGAGGGGTATTGCTCTCTTTAAATTGAGAGGAGGTGAGGTGTATTGCTCTCTTTAAATTGAGAGGAGGTTGAAAAAATATTAGTTTATGGAAATAATAGCTTGCAATAGTTTATTCAACTTAGATGTTTCATTCCATCATGAGTTGGCATTACTTGACATGTATGCGTTAGAACCATTGCTAATAATTAGCACCGTGAAATTGAACTGTTAAATACAGTGGCGGGGAGATTTAGATGCAGGGGAAGAATAGAGTATCGGGACTAAAGGGAAATATTTTATGTGATAGGTAGGTGATGACTGATGAGAATAAAAGGACTGAAGGGAAATAATTTCAAAATAAGATGCAAATAAAGTTCAAGAGTGTAATTTACTTATTTTCCAACAATATGTATATTAAGTAAGCCATAGTGTGAAGATGTAAATAAAGAGACAGAGAAATAATAATTTACACAGTAGTGTGAAGCTGCTATATAAAAAATCGATAAAATATATACGATAATTATAGCTAATAATAACAAAAAGTTATTTCAATTATTTCGCAGAAGCTTATGAGATATCAACTTGATGAAACAGTTTAAAAGTTAAACCTTAATTACCACGACATGTCAGAGAAGAAATTATCCTAATGTTGAAAATAACTTCATCTTGAAGCGAAGTCCATTTCCTGAAAACCTAATAACGATCATATGAAAGGAATGGCAATAATCGATATAGACACAACCCACGCACGCACTCTCGACGTCTCCTCCGAATGCAACCATCAAAAGAAGTCTTCAGCCTAATATATTCCAGTCTTGAAGTCGTCTGGGTGTTGAAATTAAAGTTACGTTGCTGGTCTTTTCGGTATTAGTGTGAGAGGTGTGTGCATGCGTTCGGATAGACAGAGCTTTAATATGCGATGTACTCTTTCAAGTGTGAGAATGGACTAGCCCTCCGCCTATATGCACTTGCCAGCCTATGCACTTGATATAAGCACTTGCCATCCGATGCACTTGATGATTGACAGCTTTATATTTTCTGCATGGATAGGTTATTGTTGTTATGAATTACCTCTTTTTAAACTCAATATATGAGAATATTGTAGTAATGTGAATGGTTCAGCATATGTATTGCCATCTTCAATGTTCAATTTCTGCGAAATGGACTGTTCTCTTATTTTATCATCGCTATTTAATATGTAGTTAGTAGGTATTTAGTTACTAATCACAATTGCATTCTTATATAGTTTTGAATTAAATGCAATATTTGTGTAAAATAAAGATTTCATCACGAGGGTTTAACTGTCAATATCGGTCTTTTACGACCGTATGTGACGAATTAGTCACATAAAAAAAGGACTATACTGTGGTAAATTGAATGTGTGGAACCTAGTGACGAATGTGACTATCGCGTCACATGTTTAAAAAAATTCATGAAATTTATAAACTATTTATATTAGTACACAGGTATATTAACTATCTATTACTAACTAGACTCATTAGAAATAGTTTATAAAAGTTTAACATTTAAAAATTAATTCTGGTCGTAAGGGGTTAGGGTAAATTACGAATTATCGGTCAGTTTCACATCTTCGGTCATATAAGAAAAAACGATATTCTAATTTTTATTTTATTTTTATTTTATTTTACTTTAGTTGGTATCCATGATACCTGTAGAGGTATCATGGATAACAATTAAAATTAAAATAAAATATTAATTAAAATATCGTTTTTTCTTATATGACCGAAGATGTGAAACTGACCGATAATTCGTAATTTACCCTAAGTGCAAACGTGTGAGAGAGTCCTTCAGTGTATGAAATGCTCTATGGAGTAAAATAAGTCTATTATTCCGGTCCATTTCATCCCATACTCAGACTATTGAGTTACAAGCATTAATGAACTTCCATAACTTTGAAAGTTTCTTGAGCTTTCTGGTAACTTTTGAAAGCTTCGGCTAATGAGTTTTATTGAGTTTGTACTAAGCTTTCCTTCAGCTTATCAGTCATCGAATGCTTATTATAACCATGCTATTTATGAACTAATCAGTGTATACTATAATAAGAACCGCTTCCGTCTGTCTGTGTGTCACACTTTAATTAAATTTGTATTTGTCCTTTGAAAGATTTTTTTTGTTCAATCAGAATATGTTTATCCATAATAAATACTTGCATTCGAATATAATATAGAATCAATAACAGGTACTGTACTAGTAATTAATTAACTATATGTATTATAACGCTATTCATGAACTCATCAATATTTATTGAACTATGAGGAAAAAATATTTACTTGCATTACATCAAGCAATGATCTGTAGACCGGTCAGATGGTCACAGTGTGTTACTTGGAGAGATCGAGATTATTTCCTGAAAATAGGAATTCGATCTATGATAAAACAGGGTATTTATAAAATATGTTATACGAAATATGTTATACGAAATCTTATTACAACTGTTTAAACTTTTTTACTTACATATGTGACATCAAAATTGGATAACAATTATTTACTATTATTGACAACTACATAATCGATAAAACATCTTTTATTTTACCATATTATGAGTGAATTTATGGTAAAGTGCAGATGACTTTTAAAATGTATCATTTACATCAATCTTTATCTATTATCTCTCATTTCACTTCTTTCCAAGTCTTTTTCTTTGAGATCTAAGAATTCCAAACTTCGGTTCGGATACCATTCGAAACAAATGGAAAAAAGACTCCTAGGCACTACACCGTATCAAATATCCGGTGAAAAGATAAATAACAGCCCACCTGTTAGGGGTTTTGCATGTCACGGAGTAATGGTCTGCTCTGTAGAAAAAAGATACTACCTTTCCTTGTGCTCTGGAACTTTGATATTGATATTTTTAGTCGTTGATATCATATAAAAATAGAATTACTTTTAATTCCCATTATTTCTAAACAAGAAATTAATGAAAAAGGATTTAATTCGTGATTTATCAATCTAAATATCACAAAATGGAATAAAAATATATAAATAACTTGACTGGAATCAAGCGACAGCTTAGAAGAAATGTGAGATTCAATTCACCATTTATTCGATGTGGATAGTTTTGGAAAGAATGATTCAAACTAAAGTTCTGCTATGTTCCTAGAATTAATAATGAGATTTTAATCAATACTCTAGTAATCAGACGTAATTAATGGAATGAATAAAATGAACTAATATTTTATTATATTATTTTTTAATCACTGAGATAAATATTTATGAAGTTGAACATTTAATTGCCCTATTATTATTTCAACTGATTTTTCAGAATTTCTAAGGATTTAATGAAAATAAAACTTGAAATTTTCCTCCTATATAATTGGCTTATCCTTCACTTTGAACCTCATGGCTTCTTCTATTATTTTCCTAAGATTAAGGCGGTAGTTTTGCTGATATTTCTGAACTCTGATAACTAGGGTTGTGACAATATGCGTATAAAATCATAGATTCTAAAAAATATTATAGACGGATTGAATTAAAGACTATTGAATAGTTCTACACCAGCGGTATATAGTATTCGATACCATTTCATTTCGTTTCGTCTATGATACTCTTAAGATCTATGATTTTAAATGCATATTATCACAACCCTACTGATAACTATCGATGGCTAGAAGCAAGACCAGGAATTTGTATAAATCATTCGTGATTTTCCATTTGTATTTTAAACCATCAATCGATTAAAGATTTATTTTATGAGATTCTGAGTAAATGCAGGTGGGATGGATTGAAAATAATTTTATGGTAAATTCTTTAAAATTATTTTATATATCGCAGAATTATTTTTGATCTATCCAACCTGCATAAATCACGGCCACCACAGTCTAACTACCAAAGTAATTATTTTCTATACCAGGAGAAATAGAAATGAGGCATGTCCCATACATATTTCATTGTCATAAGTCTTAGTCGAAATAAGAAATTTTATTTTATTTTTGAGAAAGCGCTACCTAGTAATAAATAGTTTATTAGTTAGAATAGTGTAAATATTTCTCAAATTCATTATAGATAGAGTAGAACTCCTGTATAATAAAATCCTGAATAGTGATTGTAGTGTCCTGAGTAGAGTGACAAGAAGAAATCAAAGCTTTTCTTTTTAGGTAACCATTAGTCCACTACTGAAAAAGTGACATAGGCGAAATCCTGGGTCATTTGGACAATATTTAGAATATTGAAATTTTACCCTTATTGACAAAATATACGATTATTCATAATATTCCAGTTTACTATAAAATTTTCATATTGAGCAAGTTTATGTGTACACTGTATAAATAAATTACTAATTCTTCTTAATATGAAGCTGTAGTTTCATACTTTTACCAACAATTGTTGGAAGGAGAGAGGAGGGTTAAAACCGAATGCATGAAAAGGGAGTTGGCAGGCAAAACTAACCCATGTATAATTTTTGCCAATGCTTGCCAAGGTTCTGTTTTGAATTCTAGTGCAAAAAAACGGAGCCAGAAAACCCCCGTGTGAAAAAATGCAAGAGACCACCCCTTCCCCCTTCCCTCCCCTCCAATCGGGTCGAAAAATTATCCGTGCTACCAAAAGCCCCCGTCTAAACCAACGTTGCAATAAAAAAAACCGGTCCAATTCATTTTAATACCGAAAACTACTACCAAATTCAAAATATAATAAAAATAACAAGAAATAAGTAGTTCTTGCAATTAATGTATTTAGTATTATTCATTGCTATTACTATATTCAACATTATTAATTGTTAACAAATTAATGTAAGCTATAACTAGCTCTTTCTGTTAAAATATTAAGCAAAATTGATTGCTAACAAAAAACTAGTTTTCATCGCCTAGTGGTTACTTTGTACTATATTTTCTATAGCTTAATTTCAATATTGTCTTTCTGTTTAATTCTTTAACAGGCTTTTTCTATTCAACAGACATGAATTTCCTGAGTTAATACTTCAAATTTAGTCCTTCAAACTTATGAAATGACATCATTTGCTATATTTTTCACCTCAAGGTATAATGTAATACATGCGCTTGAAGAACTGAATTTAAAATCTAAAATCTCGGACATTCATGTCTGTTAAATGGAAGGACCCAATTAGTTAAACAAACACAAGGACAATATTGTAAATAATCTATTGACAATATATCACAAAGTAACTGCTAAGTGATGAACACAATAGTTTTTTGTTAATCCATCAAGGACAGATGTAGACTATAGTCTACAAAACTTCAAACTAACTTTTAAGATATTTATACATGTATTTTCAATTTATTTTGACTCAGTTAGTTATATTGTTATAGTTGTCAGGTGTAACGCGGCATTATGGTTTTCAATTCCTTCGCAAATTGCGGAAGGTAATTTTTTAGGCTGCATTTATATATTTATTTGTCATCTAATTTTGTATGAGGAATGTCAGTACTCTCACACAAGCGGCAGATGGGACTTAATTTGATGAAATTAAATTGTCTAAACTATTGCATTTTTGCATTAAATGACCCCTAAATAACTTTTGGAGTAAGTAAAGATAACGGACCAGATATGAAGCTAGTAAAGATAACGGACCAGAAATGAAGCTAGTAAAGATAACGGACCAGAAATGAAGCTAGTAAAGATAACGGACCAGAAATGAAGCTAGTAAAGATAATGGACCAGAAATGAAGCTAGTAAAGATAACGGACCAGAAATAAAGCTAGTAAAGATAACGGACCAGAAATGAATCTAGTAAAGATAATGGACCAGAAATGAAGCTAGTAAAGATAATGGACCAGAAATGAAGCTAGTAAAGATAATGGATCAGAATTTAGGAGCTTTGCTCCTAACTTTTTTTCCAGCGAATGATAATCATAGTTATGGCCTTTTACATAAAATTTGTTCAATATTTTAACTGCAAGAGCTGGTTATAGTTTACTTTAATAGTTAGCAATGAATAATGTTACATTTATTAATAGCAATATATAATGCTAAATATATTAAATGCAAAAACTATGTACATCTTGTTACATTTAATATATTTCGAATTTGGTAGTTTGCCAAAAGTTGAGTAAAACGGTTGTTAAATGATTTTCTTTTTGCACTGGCCACTGGGAGAATTTTTACATGGGATATTTTGACGGGTTATTGTATGATTTTATTGCATGATTTTTACACATGGAGCTGGAAAAAGCAAATTTATGAATGGGTTGTTTCTTTCCCAACATTTTTTAAGAGTGTACACCACAGTTTCATGTTAAATAGGAATTAAACATTTATTTGTACAGTGTACACATAAACTTGCTCAATATGTAAATTTTATAATAAACTGGCTTATTATGAATAATCGTATTTTTTGTCTATAAGGGTTAGATTTCAATATTCTAAATATTGTCTAAATGACCCAGGATATCGTCTGTGTCACTTTTTCTAGAGTACGCAGTAGTGGACTAATGGCCGGCCATTTGATTTAATCAAATTTATAAATTCACAACATTACACTATTGTCACTCTTCTCCTAAGTAAAGTAAATAGCCTATATAGTTAACAAATTTTCTTTAGTCTGCCATGAATAGTCATTAGCTACATAACACCTACTGACCAATTTACATCAAACTAAAGATAATTTGTTCCCTATAGAGGCTAGTTCTTTACTCATGAGTTCACATTAACTACAAGATTTCATTTTAGAGTATTGTTGCTTATTTACGAAAATAAGCGGATATCTTTATTGAAATTGAAACTCTACCTAAATCGGATTTTCGATCAAACCCAATTTTCACTGAAAACATATTATTTTCATACGAAAAAATATTATGTCAATCTATTTTATTTATTATATTATGTTGATATATTTCATATGAAACAATATGACGCAACCCTCCATTAAGTGTTCCATGCTTCGACTCATAAATTTCATATAGTTTAAGATTCAATCAAAATTTCATGTACAGCGTTGGCGCACCATTACTTCATCATCGAAAGAGAGCTTTTTCACTTTTCCGCCATTTTCACTTAATTTTTTCCCCAATCCAAACACAAATCACGTTTAGATCAAACGTTAACAGCGTCAAACTGTTATAGCATGAGTAAATATTTAGTGAGCAAACATTTAGCTGACAATTGCATATCTTGACTTTCCATCAAATCGAGATCATAATTCTAGTGTTCTCTCTAGATTGGGTGAAACAACAAAGAGTCCAGGGCCAAACACTAGGCCTCTAATTGCGTTTCAGAACCCAAAGGGACTGTCCCTACCATTTAGTGTGTTGGCAATCGCTCTATTAATGGCCGCTGCCACCAAAGTCGTTTTGCGAGCCAATTGCTAGGATTCAAAATTCTTGCGGGATGAAATGAAAATGCTGATGGCGGATTGGAGCAAAGGCCAACGAATATATATTTTTGAATCATGTTTAAGAGCTTTGCAAAAGAATTTATTCAAAATTCTTGTGGGATGAAATGAAATTGCTAATGGCGGATTGCAGCCAACAAATATATACTTTTGAACCATGTTCTTTCAATTGTTATAGCTTTGTGAAAGTATTTATTCAAATTTTGACAGGTCAAATATCTAAAACTCCGACATGTCTAATTAAAAGTTAAAATTGTTTCATTTCCGATATGTTGAATGCCTATTTTATATCATACTTTATTGCACGTTTCGTCACACTAATTGATTTGTTCGAAATCATTGAATTCGAAGCTAGGATTTTTAATTCAGGCACTGAAAACCGTTTAGCTGAGAATTACATCAATTTAATGGCCTGTTAGTGAAATTAAATACATTACATGGTTGTTTATCCAGTTTAACAATAATAGCTAAATAGGTATACAGCATTTCAACTCAAACACGAAGAACAAATTACCCGTTCCCCAGCTAAAAAGTTTTTCCTTACAAATTTGCCCAGAAAACACTGGACGTTGAAATTGTTCCAAATTCCTCATGTTGAAATCCCGAGAGAATTTTCAAAGAATAGACTGAAGCCGCAGAATTGAGTGTCAACAAAGACAGACCGAATTCTCCTCTGGAAATTTTTGCTCCTTCTTTTCGAATATTCGGGGAATGTCTCAAGCGTATGGAATGGTATTATGAACAAATGGAGATGCCTATAGTAACAGTAATGAAATTTTGAGTGAGAAACTCATAACATTAAGATCTTTTCACATAAAATGGAGTAAAAATTGTTTTACTACTACATTTCTACGGCAATAAATACTTAAGATGAATTACATGCATGCAATACATATACGTATTTTACGTGGCCCGACAAATGTCAGTGCACCGTACTTTATTTTAAATACATAAAGTTATCACTATAATTCATTTATAATATTGTAAAATTGAACATATATAATTAACTTCCATTGAACTTTAAATAAAATCCTTTACTTTTATTTCACTAGTGATAGTTATGTTATCAAGAAATATATAGTAATTAATATAAAGCATACATTACTTCAATTCCTACTTACCAACTCAATTTTCAAAGTGAATTCACTGAGCTGATTGTTTTTAAAGCTCTAGAATACAATCTCTTTGTGAGTCGAAATCACGCTTTCGTATCGAATAAAATTCTCGTTCCGTTCACACCGTCAAGGAGACTTTTATCTCCTGAAGTATTTAAAATATTCTCATTGAACGCAGATGCAATTCAATAGCAGTCTGAATCTTTATTTATTTCTCGGATGAATGATTCATGCTTTTAACTTTAATCAAATGTATTC
Organism: Caprella mutica; assembly: GCA_947561585.1. Taxonomy (NCBI): domain Eukaryota; kingdom Metazoa; phylum Arthropoda; class Malacostraca; order Amphipoda; family Caprellidae; genus Caprella; species Caprella mutica. Next base: position 61,312 of record CANNZV010002112.1, read on the forward strand.
GTATTAACATTTAAGTATTAAGGAGGACAGATGTAGACTCAACGGGAAGATTATTTTAGATAGTTTATACACAACGTTTTTATGTATTAAATGTATACCTGAAGTATTAATTTCTTTACCGAGACTTGGATAAATAATTCAATAATCTAAAATATCTTTTCAACAATTATCTATAGAAGATTCAGGTGAAGTAATGCTGTTATTTTCACGTACAGACCTCTACCGATGGACTATGTTGAGTACTTTGTTCAAAGGAGATTTCACTAATGTGGAGCAGGCTTGGTTTCTTCTTCCAACTGATTACTTGATCATATGCAACACAGAAAAAGATACTCGAGCTGCTGTAAGTTCATGAAAATTAAGTTTTATTAAATAAAAATATGACAATATTTTATCTATTATCTTCATTTTACCACGACTCATATTAAAGAAAAATTTGGAGGCAAAGTGAAAATATAACCAGAGCTCAAAATTTTCATTACCTAACAAATCAATGTTTTTTCCTATTATTAATGGAATGTTTTTTCCCCTCTAGAACATGGATGTGAAGAATAAACCCTGGTATTTGAGTGGCTTACCTTGGCCAGATGATAAGTTCTACGATCCCGAAAAAAATTTCCGCGACCTAGGAAGCGATGAAGCTACAGCTGAGAACATAAGGCTCATGAAAAGTAAGTACTGAATAAATTAATATTGTAATATCTTACGACTTAATATTCATTATGTTACACATTCCAAGTTGCAGGCGCAAAACTTCGAAAGAAAACACCGCAACTCAATTCAAGAGTCAGATTCACTAAAAGAAGTTTGTCGATGCAAGAAGAAGCCGAGCCGAAAATTTCGAATAAAAATTCAAAAACTACAAACTTCATGAATTTCAAATTGCAAGTTTCTAAATTCATCGCAACTTCACGTCGTAAGCGATCAACTCATGAAGTTTACGCAGATACGGAGGTTAGATGGACGTATCCGTACTTCGACTGTGCGAAACAGAAGTGGCTGGCTTCGATAGCAGTGTTCAATAAAGAACAGTGAGTTTGAATGGTTACAGAGTAAAGTAATGGGTACTGTAAACTAATAGGTATTGTAAACTAATGGGTATTGTAAACTAATGGGTACTGTAAACTAATGGGTATTGTAAAGTAATGGGTACTGTAAACTAATGGGTATTGTAAACTAATGGGTATTATAAACTAATGGGTATTGTATACTAATGGGTACTGTAAACTAATGGGTATTGTAAACTAATGGGTATTGTAAACTAATGGGTATTGTAAACTAATGGGTATTGTAAACTAATGGGTTTTGTAAAGTAATGGGTTTTGTAAAGTAATGGGTATTGTAAACTAATGGGTATTGTAAACTAATGGGTTTTGTAAAGTAATGGGTTTTGTAAAGTAATGGGTATTGTAAAGTAATGGGTATTGTAAAGTAATGGGTATTGTAAAGTAATGGGTATTGTAAAGTAATGGGTATTGTAAACTAATGGGTATTGTAAAGTAATGGGTATTGTAAAGTAATGGGTATTGTAAAGTAATGGGTATTGTAGACTAATGGGTATTGTAAACTAATGGGTACTGTAAACTAATGGGTATTGTAAACTAATGGGTATTGTAAACTTATGGGTATTGTAAACTAATGGGTATTGTAAACTAATGGGTACTGTAAACTAATGGGTATTGTAAACTAATGGGTATTGAAAACTAATGGGTACTGTAAACTAATGGGTATTGTAAACTAATGGGTATTGAAAACTAATGGGTATTGTAAACTAATGGGTATTGTAAACTAATGGGTATTGTAAACTAATGGGTATTGTAAACTTATGGGTATTGTAAACTAATGGGTATTGTAAAGTAATGGGTTTTGTAAAGTAATGGGTATTGTAAAGTAATGGGTATTGTAAAGTAATGGGTATTGTAAAGTAATGGGTATTGTAAAGTAATGGGTATTGTAAAGTAATGGGTATTGTAAAGTAATGGGTATTGTAGACTAATGGGTATTGTAAACTAATGGGTACTGTAAACTAATGGGTATTGTAAACTAATGGGTATTGTAAACTTATGGGTATTGTAAACTAATGGGTATTGTAAAGTAATGGGTATTGTAAAGTAATGGGTATTGTAAAGTAATGGGTATTGTAAAGTAATGGGTATTGTAAACTAATGGGTATTGTAAACGAATGGGTATTGAAAACTAATGGGTATTGTACACTAATAGGTATTGTAAAGTAATGGGTATTGTAAACTAATGGGTATTGTAAACGAATGGGTATTGAAAACTAATGGGTATTGTACACTAATGGGTATTGAAAACTAATGGGTATTGTACACTAATGGGTATTGAAAACTAATGGGTATTGTAAACTAATGGGTATTGAAAACTAATGGGTATTGTAAACTAATGGGTATTGTAAACTAATAGGTATTGTACACTAATGGGTATTGTAAAGTAATGGGTATTGTAAACTAATGGGTATTGTAAGTTACTAATGGGTATTGTAAACTAATGGGTATTGTAAACTAATGGGTATTGTACACTAATAGGTATTGTAAAGTAATGGGTATTGTAAACTAATGGGTATTGTAAACGAATGGGTATTGAAAACTAATGGGTATTGTACACTAATGGGTATTGAAAACTAATGGGTATTGTACACTAATGGGTATTGAAAACTAATGGGTATTGTAAACTAATGGGTATTGAAAACTAATGGGTATTGTAAACTAATGGGTATTGTAAACTAATAGGTATTGTACACTAATGGGTATTGTAAAGTAATGGGTATTGTAAACTAATGGGTATTGTAAGTTACTAATGGGTATTGTAAACTAATGGGTATTGTAGACTAATGGGTATTGTAAGTTACTAATGGAACACCTTTAAATAAACTATTTGTTATTTTATATTTATTCGTGTGCCTAGATAGTATGTCATTTTATTAATTTCATAACCGAATTCATTCATTATTTAATATATTCTGATTTTCTAGTGTGCTTACATTTACTATTGTTAGATTACTAATTATTTTAATATTCTTTTTGCCACTTTTAACACAAACGAAAATTTCTTTATATAAGAAAATATTCAATAATATTATATAAACATTTTATCTACCCAAACCCAAATGGACATTCCAATCCGAAACCGTCCATAAATTAGGCCTCATTTCTGTCTGATGGAACGTAGTTGAAAATCATGAATGATTTGACAGGTCGAATTGATAACTGAGATTTTCAATTTATGCACCGAATTGAGGGGAAATATTATCCAGTCGAAATATGTATGTGCCCTAAATCAGATACGTGCTAGAATTAATCAGTCTCTCTACCAAAATAGAAAAGAATTATAAAGAACGAAAATGGTTTTTATTCGTTTGAATATATTAATCTACTCCATTTGATGGTTATCTTAATAGGTAAAAAGTTAGAAGCTGTAACTAAAAATGAAACGTTTTATTTCTGATTTTTCTATCAAGTTGCCTGAAAGCTCATAAATAAAAACGATTTTTTTTTTCAGGAAAAATTTGCTAGTCGTAGACGTTGACCTGACTTCGATTGATATCAACCAGTGTGATCCATTTGATGAAATAGACCAACAATATCATCATGACGAATTTACCACAACCGTTGTGAACATTGATGACGTCAACAACACGACTGTGGAGTACAAATACGAAGATGAACAGCAAGTAACTACAGAACCCAGTTGGATCCAAGACTATGGCCGACCACCTTACTTGAATTTCTTCCATGGAACGCATAAGTGCCATCACTCTACTAGGGTGAGACAGTTCAGTTCTATAATCTGAAAAATATATAGGTAATATAGCCAGAAATCCTAGATTCGTATTCGATGCACATCTCTTTGAAACTGATAAAATCTTGCTGTTATTTATGCTCAGATAAAAAGTTGAATTATGGAATATTAAGTTGGGTCTCAAATTAATTTTGTTATGTACTGTAGTATAACTCATCTATAGTGAATGTAGAGTCCTGAGTAAGAGAACTACCCCTTATAGTGGACAAATTTTCTTCAGTCTGTAAGAAATGGTCATTAGTTTTCTAAAACTGATGGCCATTCATGGCATACTAAAGAAAATTTGTCCACTATACGAACTAGTTCTCTTACTCAGGACTCTACTTTCACTATAGAGGAGTTCTACTGTTTGTGGGATATTTTCTACTATATGGTGGAAGATTGCCTTCTAAAGTGCGTCTATTTGCGTCTAAAGTGCGTCTATTTGCTTCTAAAGTGCGTCTATTTGCCTAAAGTGCATCCAATTGCCGTCTAAAGTGCGTCTATTTGCCGTCTAAAGTGCGTCTATTTGCCGTCTAAAGTGCGTCTATTTGCAGTCTAAAGTGCGTCTATTTGCAGTCTAAAGTGCGTCTATTTGCAGTCTAAAGTGCGTCTATTTACCGTCTAAAGTGTGTCTGCTTTCTGTCTAAAGTGCGTCTATTTGCCGTCTAAAGTGCGTCTGTTTGCCGTCTAAAGTGCGTAAATTTGCCGTCTAAAGTGCATCTATTTGCCGTCTAAAGTGCGTCTATTTGCCGTCTAAAGTGCGTCTGTTTGCCGTCTAAAGTGCGTAAATTTGCCGTCTAAAGTGCATCTATTTGCCAACTAAAGGACGTCTATTTGCCGTCTAAAGTGCTTCTGATTGCCGTCTAAAATGCGTCTGCTTGTCGTGTAAAGTGCGTCTGTTTGCCGTCTAAAGTGCGTCTGTTTGCCGTCTAAAGTGCGTCTGTTTGCCGTCTACAGTGCGTCTGTTTGCCGTCTTAAGTGCGTCTGTTTGCCGTCTAAAGTGCGTCTGTTTGCCGTCTAAAATGCGTCTGTTTGCCGTCTAAAGTGCGTCTATTGGCCGTCTAAAGTGCGTCTATTTGCCGTCTAAAGTGCATCTATTTGTCATCTAAAGTGCATCGATTTGTCATCCAAAGTGCGTCTGTTTGCCGTCTAAAGTGCGTCTAATCCCACAGTGCGTTGCTCATCCTGGTCAAGGATGGAAGGCAGGGAGTTACAACTGTGTTTGCAGAGACAGGCACTACAACAAGGAACTGTTCAACGTTACAGTCTTTGACGGTCTCATGGCAGAAAGTCAGTGTACACATCAATATGTGAAATATTTGACATTTTTAGATAATTTTTCAATCCTATTTAATTTGCATTTTTTTTTTAAATTACATTTCAAAAAACTGATTGGTAGATCAATATGCTTCTAATAAGCTACAACTAATTCATCACAGTCCTCTGGAAAAATACTAAACTCATTCATTAAATTATATCTTATAACATCAGATGCCACGTTGACAGCGTTGTGTACCATATATATACACAGAGAACTTTCCCAACCAGCGGAATGTACATATATGGTACACGTATCAAAAATTTATAGATTTCTTAAATTAGATTTATATCAGTTTATATTCGAAATTTTAAGAAATGGGGTACTCGTCCAAGAAGGTAAATAACTAAAATGAGTATAGATCATGAAAAATATGTTCATTTATAACTATAACTGGAATTGATGTAATACATGTTTAAACCTATCGCCAGTAAAGCAAATATGCTTGATCAGCAATCACGGTCAACGTGGTAAACTTACCTAGAACATCCTTACCCATTTCAAGTACATAATCTAATATGTGCTAAATTTAAGTATAATTCTTTCAGACGCTTTTCACCAGAGCAATATCAGCAATGACAATACTTACTCAATGGCATTCATGTGCACTCAATGTGCACCAAACTGCACTTCGTGCACTTCTGGTGCTCCCTGTTTGTCAACCTATAACTGGCCATTTCGGTAAGTACTCAGTAATTCTTTTTGTTGAAACTTTACATGTAACGTTTAGAAGATTTTTTTACATAACGTCCAAGACTCTTAACGGTAAATCAGCTCTACTTTTCAGTTTTGAAATCTCTCACTATGAACTGTAGTCTCATTCTATTTTTGGATTATAATTTTAGTTGTATGGTTAATTCAATAAGTAATTAAAATTGAGTATCTAATCAGTGAACGTTTATATTGATTGATTTAATTTATTTCATACCAAATTCACACGATCACTTTCTTTAATTAACTACAAACCATAACACGATCACATAAAGCAGGTTCACCCTCCCCAGGCAAGAAAGATTTTAAGAAATATCCCAGGAATAAATCCTACTTTTATTTGATATTCCATTAATATTCCAAGAATAAATCCTTCCAAACAGATCTAACTAACATACAATATTGGACTTCTTCGAACGATAGGTACATTTGAAAACTACTTACATGAAGAGTAAGAATTTCAACTGGTTAATCTCAATCATCCCTCCTTCCTTTGGTTCACAGAATAGCACTCCTGACCATCTCCATGGGGTGCATAGTCTTCACCGTGCTCCTGATTATAGGGGTGCACCAGCAACAGAGTGTCCAGGTCTTCAAAGTGGCTTCACCCGTCTTTCTCAACATCTGCCTCACTGGGTGCATCATCATGTATTCCGAGGTAAAATAATTCTTCTACCTTACAGCTTGTGCGCTAGTTATCAATATCTGTTTTCTTAAGATATGCTACAAGAATATCAAAAACTATCATCGTGGATTTTCTGAGTGCTCATCTATATAATCTCCGGTACTTTCCTGGTATCACCCCACCACTTCTAGTTTCCTCTTTGAAGAATTTCAACGTAGATAGCCATAATATAGTTTTTTGTATCCGCTAGCTCATTGTACTCCACACTTTATGATTGTTTAATGACCTAGCAGGAGGGTTAGGAGCGACACGCCTCTCTTTACGCATACAGTATATCAGTCTTGAAGAAATAAATTGAATAAATATAACCGAATCAGGAAATATCCTATAGACCTATGTGATTGTGTACCCCTGATTCTTCAGAATGAGAAGAAAATAAAAGTGGAAAGTGCCTAATCTCCATTGTAGTGGCATTTTTGCTAATATAGTTATATTAGGAATTAATTTTTCCTCCCCTTCAAGATGGCTGCCATTTTCCCGGAGCTGAACAAACCATTCTGTATCGCCACCAAATGGACTCGACACATGGGCTTCTGCATCACCTTTTCATCACTACTCATGAAGACTTGGCGGTGAGTGCTTTATCCAATATCAAAATTAATATTAACCATAATTAAATATTCATCATTTATTGTAATACCATCTATTTAACCCAAAATTAATTTGGACGTGGAAAATGATTATTTTGATACTTTTGAGGTAAGGTGTATTTTTTTTTTTTGTTTACACATGTTTCTAACCGGCCATAAAAAAAATAACTCTTAATTCAATTACAGCGCAATATACATTATTTATAAAGTAAACTGATAAGTCCCCTTGAGGCAAAAAGTGTTAGGCATTTTAATCTATTTATGAGAAATTAGATGGATCGTCGTTTATCGACTGCAATATCCGACGGCAAAGAAATCTTTGAGATAAAAGAGAAAGGCATGACTGTTACATTAAAAAGAGTCCAGTCTAATCGGATAATGCGGCGTTTCAATAATTAGTTTGACTTCATGTGGTTAGAAATATGAGATTTATATTGTGAGGGGTAAAGGAAGAGTATTTAGATAGAAATTATAAAAGTGTGCAACAATACATCCGTTTTATACTCAGAATCACTTTGATTTTTCCATTAAATACATTAAAATACATTATAATTTCATTTAAAAAGGCAATCAAGATATGATGATTAAAATCTAGTAATACCAGGACATGATATTTTGCTCGGTAACTTATATTTCTGTATAATATGAATTAGGAATTGATTTTGTCCTTTGAAAACGCATTCTATCCTAATAATACCCGTAGTGTGTTTAATTTTTTTATTTTTATTTTTTGAATTGATTAAAAGTAACCTAATAACGGGTAATAAATTGGTATTGATGATGACCCGTTATTTTTAACGGGAAAGTACACTATATAGTTTCAAAATAAAATGTAAAACAAGAGAAATAATAAAACCTGCCATTTCAACTGCCAAGTCAATTCACAAGGGACTTCTACGGAATAATTTATTTTAAAATGATTTATTTTTGAAATTTTAATTTATTTTCATTTCGTTAGGTGTTTATTTATATTGTAATTAAAAATAGAATTAAGTTTTATTTATAAATAGTCTGTATCCTAGATAGGAGATTAGAGAATATAAATTGTGTATCTTTTAAGTTAAAATTAGGTTTCCTGCGGATGATTTTTGAATAAATCGAAAGCTTGAAAAGAAATGACAGTTATTATTATTTCTCTTCTTGTGGAAAAAGTAGGAGGAGCTTAGCAAAACGTCTGGTGGAAAGACTAAAATAATCTACGTGTGTACGGCCCTTTAGGCTTTAAGTACTAAGTTTCATATTGTTTATTTTTTTAAAGTTCTTCAGAAAACACTCAATATCCTTCTAAGAAAGTATTTTCTTTTTGCCCTCACTTACAAACTTTAGCGTTCGTCAGTGGAGTTCGTAGCTCTTTGCCAAGAAGGAAGAAGAACAGCAATGCAAAAATATCTTAATTAATGCGGTTTAGACCTCAGTGGCATGGTAGCACAGTAATGTGATTTGGGGATTTAAAACTTGTACATTTCCCTAAAAACACGATTTACAGGCTTAGCTGCATCATGACATTGCTTTATTGTTCATGGTTTGTTATCGTTCTATTCCACATTCTAAAGTTCAGTCACCTTATTAATGCTAATTCTATTTATTTTAATATAATGTAATAATAGTAGAATTACATTCTATACTTCCATATTTAATTTTTTTATATATAGTTTAATGGTTTTGCAATATTCTTTTTAATTTTAGCGACCATAACAGTTGAATAATTTTATGCATTTAGATTTTTCCTAAAGATTCAAAAAATTCAATTTTTTTAGGGAAATGAAAAATATTTACAGAGGCAATAACTATGAAGTAAAGATACATCAATTAAAATTCCAGAAAAGTTATATATACTTCAAAATTAGCAACATAAAATTCTGAAATCTGTTTCATTTTTCAGAGTCTCGCTTACTTACCGAGTGAAATCAGCTCACAAGATCAAACTGACGGACAATCAACTGCTCATCTGGCTCACTCCCATTCTCATGATTATGTCTGTGTACCTCCTGGCCTGGACAGTCAGTGACCCGCCCCGGGGAGATGTCATCACTGACCAGAATGGCCTGCTGTTCAAGCAGTGCACGTACGACTGGTGGGACCACTCGCTTGCTGCAGGTAGGTGGAATTGTCTTCATACGCATGGATGAGTATTTATTGCATTTAGCTAATAGGGTGAGTTCTTAATTATCGGTCAGTACTACATCTTCGGACATATAAGAAAAACAATTTAAAAATTATTATTACAGAGTACTATCTAGTAACAATTTTTATATTGTTTTTTCTTCTGACCGATAACTAAGATAACTCCATGAAAATAGTCTTATTTGTAGTTAAAATATTTTTTCTTGTAGGTTAGTAAAATTTTATTTACAGGATGTTTATGTAATTAAAACCAAAAGACCATAACTGTGACACCACCTTTCACCAGGTGAAATGATGTTCCTAATCTGGGGCGTGAAAGTTTGCTTCAGTGTCCGTAAGGCGGAGAGCCTCTTCGACGAAGCCAAGATGATTTCCTTCGCTGTTTACAACATCACGGCAGTTAACATACTCATGGCCGTCATACAGTGAGTGGAGCAATAATGAAGCAAAATACATTCATATACATATAATCATAAATGATTAACGATATAATAAAAATATCTTATCACTTGAATTAATGATATTTATTTAAAACTTATAACGATACCTAAACTTTAACCATTGTTTTTATCTACTTGCAGTATCAGTGCAAATGTTGGGCCAGATATGAAGTATTTCTTCGGTTTCCTGAGGACGCAACTTAGCACGACTACCACAATCATTTTGATTTTCGCTCCGAAGGTGAGGAGATTTTGATTGTTTTCCTCTTTTAAAATACTATATTTAAGCTTTCAAATATATTTTAAATTATTTTTTTGCAAATGGATCTACTGATTTGTCTAATATAATTAATTATGTTTGTGTAATTTTAAAATTCGGTCACGATCTAATTTATAGGAATGGATACTAATTACTTTTTAGGTTGCGACTTACGAAGATTCGTTTAACAAAAAGTTTAGAGAGGTCCTCAAGCAAGAAGGAACTATTTCTGGGATATTAAGGGAATATCCCAGGTAAAACGGATTTATACTTGTGATATTCCATTAACATCTCAGGAATCAATCGTTCTTGTTTGGGTCTGTTCATATAAATTCTTACAATTAAAACTTCGATATAATATTGATTTCCTTTTCTAGTTCTTACGGATCTTCAGAGGTACGGGTGATGATCTCGACAGGAATTTAACATTCAATGCAAGTTTTAACAAAAATGGTAAACCCGGAGATGAGAATGTCGTCCCTCTAGATCAGGAAAACGAAGAGCTAAAGGTGAACCTAGAAATTATACCAAAAATCACGGTTCCAATTTTGTTAAACATATTTTTATATATTAATTATTTTCACAGTTATTGCCATCAATCATGGTTTTAAGTTCAAATAAAACTCAATTTAGTTTGTTACCTTGCTGTTTTTAGCTAAATGATAGTTTGAATTCATAATCATAATGCCATAACCTTTCAGGAAGAGATTCAGAAACTGGCTGCTAGGATGGAGTTCATGAAGACTGTCCACATGACGGTTTCCAACAGGCACTTGAAACCGAAGCCTGGAGGCTTCTTCAGTGAGAGAGGTGGACTTCTTGCTGTCTGTAACACCAACACGTCTCTTCTTGGTAAGCCAAAGTAGGCTCATTTTAATCAAATACTATAAATTTATGTACACTTTTTAAGTAAAATCATAATCACAATTACAAACGTGATGGTGATGAAAAGTCTTCCTGCTGACAATTTTTTTTATTTGTCCTAAATTCTTTCACTGTAGCTATACAGTTATTATGGAGTACAGGAGTATGAAGTATATTATTCTTTACAGGCAACAGTTCTCTTCTGAGCTCCAATTTTGGGACTAAGACTCTTGGCAATACCAGAAACTCAACAGCAACTGTAGTCTCGAACAAAGCCATCTGTGAGGAGACTTCGGACCTTCCCAACAGCGATACGGTGAACAGCATCCCAAGCAGCAGACCTCGCAAGGAGAGTCTCGTGAAACTTGGCTTCTCATCTCTGACAACTTCATCACATCCTTCAGGCAACGTGAAGACTGACCTGAATGACGACATCGAAATGACGAAGATTAAACCGACTGATGTTTAGACACTGAACCTCTTTTTCCTTTGTGATTCGAATCCATATTTTATTTAGCGCATCGAATAGGAACAACTGAATATTTTAGTTTTATCAATTTAGAGTTTGATGCATATCAAGACATAATATTCTGCCTTCAAACAAGAAATTTCCCCACAATATTTTATTGAAAATGTTTTAATTTTATCCAATTATTATTTATTAATTTAAAGTATTAAAAAAACGATTCATTATTCATATACGTAACTTCTTGTCATATGAACCTACATTGTCCTTTTCCCTCTTTCCTAAATAATGATAAATAATATTATGATAAATAATAGACTAGTTGCCCATGCTCATAACATTCAGCGATGCATAATTGTAGCCTACTTATACGATGAATAGCTAACGTTATTAATGCGTTTCAATCCCAGTATTCAATACCTTTCGGTCATTAAACCTTAAGTCTTCCAATAACGCATCAGTGAGCGGTAAATACGCCATGTTTTAAAGTGTGCCTAACAGACTCGCGCCAGAAATTTGGCAAGCAAATCACACTCTGAAAACTGGCGGTTAAATCGCTCATTGGATGTCGTTATTCGAAAATATGCCCTAATAATCAAACGTTGTACAATTTTGAAAAGTTTTCATACGGATTAAAACCTTTTACATATAATCAATTATTTTACGACATAACATGGCTGTGAACGAATCTTACTTAAAAATTAGAATAAATTATGTCAATAAGTAAAATTTCAATGAGACTATAAAAAAAAAAATCTGAGCCAATTGTAATTGATAATTTATATGAAATTATTACTCTAAGGAATAGTAAAGAAGATTCCGAAATGCATTTAATTTTATATCGATAGATTTAATTAATATCCTAAAATTTTCTTATATTATTAGATAAACATAGTGATTCCACAATTTTCATCTAGGTACTATTGTGTTCAAAATAACTCATATAAAGAATTTATACAATTGATACTCCCAGAAATAAAACTTTTCATTATAACCCATCTAATTTAAATCACTTAGAATTTTCCTTAGTAAGTACCTACCATATCCATAGTAATTCATTATCTATACATTGTGAACTTTACTGTTTAGAAAACTGTATTTTCATATTAACTGTTTAAATTGTTACCATCCCTAAATGATGAATATTTTATAGAATTATCACTAATTACTTATTAATGTCCTTATTGATATTCAACATGAGTCTTGTAAATTATATTCATATATAAATATTACTTACACAAATAATAGTTTCTGGGTTTCAGGGCAGTACCTAAATGGCTGGCCTACAGTTAAACTACGCTACCTATATCTGAAATTAAGTTGACAATTAATGTTGCAAATTGTATCATATCTATTTCTATAATATGTAATTTAAAGGTCTCCTCCGTTTTATTTTTTTATTTACTCTATTCATTAGAACTAAGGTTACTGATTACAAAACTGCAAACCATTTCAAATTCGGCTCAATATATTTATCATTAAATGTAATTTAAGTTACTTCTGACTAATTATATCAATAATAAACGAATTAAACATATATAATTCACTAAGAAAAACATTAGGTACCTAAAAGTGTATCTAAATACATAATTCCCATTAAATAAACGATACTACGAAAAATAGTTCGTAGGGCTCACTTGTTCTTCTATTGAATCTAATAGAAAGTCGGATAGTGAACGTTGAGAGTTAATATTTCTTTTATAATTAATTACGAAGCGAATACTTGATCAATTTCTTTTCTGTTAACTGTTACATGTTACATAACCTTAGCTTCACAAATTTAAAACATTTCCATAGAAATTTTAATTAGCTTGGAGCGGACCTTTAATGTTATAAAGCATTATTTATTCACGGTGTAAATAAATTAAAACGTATCATTCTACTTCTTCGTGTGATCTGTAGAAAATAGTTATTTTTGTAATAGTTATATGTTGTAGTGATAAATGTTATTCAAATTTGTTCATACTTAGAGAGATGCCTATAATGTTATACATTGAATTGACTGTGTTTAGTATAGTTTATACTTTAAAATCAAAGTAATTTGACGTAAATTTCTGTGTCAAATAACCACCCAGCATAACAATTTGACGTTAATTTCTGTGTCAAATAACCACCCAACATAGCAATTTGACGTTACTTTCTGTGTCAAATAACCACCCAACATAGCAATTTGACGTTACTTTCTGTGTCAAATAACCACCCAACATAGCAATTTGACGTTACTTTCTGTGTCAAATAACCACCCAACATAGCAATTTGACGTTACTTTCTGTGTCAAATAATCACCCAGCATAGCAATTTGACGTTACTTTCTGTGACAAATAACCACCCAGCATAGCAATTTGACGTTACTTTCTGTGTCAAATAACCACCCAGCATAGCAATAGCTATTAAGTGTATCTCCCATGTACCCGTATATTGCTCATTGTCTTAGTGCTTTATATGTTGCTTATAATAGTTGCTATTCGTACATAAACAACATATAGTAATATATAATATAATGAGGGCACTCATTTTAATTTATACATAACGAATAAATATAATGACCCTGTAAATATGAATGGTCCAGAAGTATTTTTGTCTGTAGCAGGATAGACACCTCGTTATTTGGAATGAAAGTCATAGCATCTGTATGAATTGATTGTCCATTGCCCTTACTGTAAATAACTTGTTGATAGTACCAATTTTGGTGGTAAACCGTCAATTGTATTTTCGGGAAACAAGAATATTGCCTTTCAGTTGTTGGAAAATTGTTTTAGCTAAATAATCTTCAACTATATTGTGTTAAATTTTAGTAATTGTTTAAATTATGACCTTTTGATTTTCTTTATCTTTTATTTTAGAGTTTAGAAAATGTTTACCTTATTTTTTTAATTTTTGTGCCAAATATGAAAAAAAGGACTACCTACCTTACAGTTCTGAAGATTCGAGATACGATTCAAAGATTCGGGATACGATTCAAAGATTCGGGATACGATTCAAATATTCAAGATACGATTCAAAGATTCGAGATACGATTCAAAGATTCGAGATACGATTCAAAGATTCGAGAAACGATTCAAATATTCAAGATACGATTCAAAGATTCGAGATACGATTCAAAGATTCGGGATACGATTCAAAGATTCGAGATACGATTCAAATATTTTAAATACGATTCAAAGATTTTAAATACGATTCAAAGATTCGAGATACGATTCAAATATTCAAGATACGATTCAAAGATTCGAAATACGATTCAAAGAAGTGAATTTCATCTTTCAAATATGTTACTTCATAATAATCAGACTCTCTATTTTTTTTCTAAGTTGTACATAAATTCTTTGCCATATTACCAAGAGTGTCCATAATAAATGTACATATGGTTAAACTGCAGATGATATGCTTTATAACCTAAACTCTGATTCCCACATTTACTTGAAATATCAAAACCTAATATATTATACATTATCATGTTTACAATTCGATTTTAATTTACAATAGATTTGGTTAAAATTTGGTTAAAATATTAATTAAATTCCGAACATAACTATTTTACTGAATATCCTTAAAAAATCAGCTTATGTGATTTCTCAAATAGAAGTAAATAGACGTTAATTTGTTGATATTTTATATATATATTCATCAATATAAAAAAAAAGGTATTGAGAAATTGTTTGTACATAAGTTATAACTGTTATGGTAAGTTCTGAATTATCGGTCAGTTCCACATTTTCGGACACGCAAGAAAAAACAATATAATAATTATTATAATTTCACTAGGATTGGTTGAGTAAAAACAACCAACCCGGGTTGGTTGTTTTTACTCAACCAATCCTAGTGAAATAATAATTATTATATTGTTTTTTCTTAAATTTCCGAAGATGTGGAACTGACCGATAATTCGGAACTTACCCTATGTGTATCTACGCCGTTTACTACTTTTTATAAATGTTTTTTAGTGTTAGACATTGGGAGTTATGAATGTTATGATGTTGTCAAGAGAAATATAAAGCATAATTGTAAATAATTGTTAACTGATGAAGAAATTGAGAAACGATTAATTAATTATCTAAGATTAATTTAATTAATTGATTATCTAAGATTAATTTTAGAATTTTATTAACTAAGATAAATTTACTTAATTGATTATCTAAGATTAATTAATTATCTAAGATTAATTAATTATCTAAGATTAATATAATTAATTAATTATCTAAATTTAATTGATTATACAAGATTAATTGATTATGTAAGATTAATTGATTATATAAGATTAATTGATTATATAAGATTAATTGATTATACAAGATTAATTGATTATGTAAGATTAATTGATTATATAAGATTAATTGATTATCTAAATTTAATTGATTATCTATGATTAATTGATTATGTAAGATTAATTGATTATATAAGATTAATTGATTATATAAGATTAATTGATTATATAAGATTAATTGATTATACAAGATTAATTGATTATGTAAGATTAATTGATTATATAAATTTAATTAATTATCTAAATTTAATTGATTATCTATGATTAATTGATTATGTAAGATTAATTGATTATATAAGATTAATTGATTATATAAGATTAATTGATTATACAAGATTAATTGATTATGTAAGATTAATTGATTATGTAAGATTAATTGATTATGTAAGATTAATTGATTATCTAAGATTAATTGATTATCTAAGATTTATTTAATTAATCAATTATCTAAGATTAATTGAAAGTCTAAGATTAATTAATTAATTAATTATCTAAGATTAATTTTCTTTATAAATTTAGACGAATTTAATTTAATATGGGAAAATTTTAAAATGTAATTATTATTTTTTAATTCAAAATTTCTAAGCAATCCAGTAGTGTCAAATTATTCACTGCTAATTTTTGCAACAAATAAATGGAAAAAAATTAAATTAAAATCCACCTATATACCCATTCTTGGAAATTACCTCTAAAACCTACCTACCTTACCTACACTGTAAATAAATTATTTATAAATACATAAACAGTTCGAGATGGAATAGAAATAACTCTTACAATTCGTCTCAAATCAATTATTCTGCAATAACAATCAATTTAAGTACATTGAGTTAAACTAGATGTGTATAATTTACTTGCAACTCTTTTTAAGTGTTACCTACCTAGGGTAAGTTACGAATTATTGGTCAGTACTACATTTTCGGTCATATAAGAAAAAACTATATAAAAAATTTTATGAGATTGGTAGCACTGTGTAATAATAATAATTTATATATTGTTTTTTCTTTCATGACCGAAGATGTAGTACTGACCGATAATTCGTAATTTACCCTAGTGAAAATGATGTACCTATTTTCTAAAACTGTAGTTAAACCACTTTACATTTAAGATCTCTGCGAACACTTTACTAGTTTCTGAAATCTGTCACGAGGGAAGTAATTCCGCATATCTACGATAGGCATTTATTTTTTGAACGTAACTGAAGGACGTAAGTTATGGTGGGCATATCGAAGATTAGGACCCAACATAATCCCCTATAGTGTCATTGCAACTTTTTTTCCTAGGCTGAGAATTATTTTTAAAATATTTTGTTTTTAATTGTGCAATTCAAATAGCTACAAATTATATAAATGAGTCAAATTACAGATATTATTTCATTCTGCGTAAATAATTTTAGTTTCAAATTTTACGAATCAATTGGAAAATCCCTGTGAGAAAATTATCGTGGGGCCACCGAAGAGGACCCCACTAAACCTTATTATTCCATTGGGAAAATTCTGAGTTATTGGAGGGATCCACATTATCGATCGAATAAGAATAAAATATCTATATTATTATTATTTAACTTTTACTTTAACTTGTATCCATGATACCTGTAGGTATCATGGATACCAATTTAAATTAAACAATAACAATAAGATATTTTTTCTCATATGATCGAAAATGTGGATCTCTCCAATAACTCAAACTTTTGCCAATAACCATTTTAAGAAACACGAATAAGTAGAATTGTTGGTTGTTTCTACCCGCCCATTTACTTACTTGTTGGTAAAGTCATAACTGTACCCACCATTGGAAACATCAATAAAATAAATGTTAAAAAAGAATCTATTCGTTTATTCAACCACTAATCTAAATAAATTAGAGTATAAATTTTACAATACTAAACTAAGTAGAAAAAAAAAAACAAATTAATATATACAATAGGAATAGTGTAAAATATGCAATTGTTATTAAAATTATGGATGATTGAATAAGATAGTTTTAATTTATAAATTAATGGTATTAGTCTTTAAATTAACTTCTGATTTGAATTTATAATAAGGGATGATACAACAATTTCTTTCGTATTAAAAATAAAAGATTGATTTAAAATATCAGAACCTTAAAAATCGAAAATTGGTCAAGGTTTTTGTAAGTATTTGACGTTAAATTATCAGGTGACCAACAATATTTTTGGTTGATTCAATAAAATGTTTATAAATTGGGGTATGACAATATGCTTTTAAAGTCATAGATCTTAAGAATATCATAGACGAAATGAAATGGTATCGAATACTCTACCGCTGGTGTAGAACCATTCAATACTCTTTAATTATCTCCGTGTATAATATTTTCGGGATCTATGATTTTAAAAGCCTATCGTCACATGTTAATATATTATCCAGTAGAACTCCTCTAGAGTGAACTCCTGTATAGTGAATGAGTTAGGATGTACCTCATATAGTTAACAAATTTTCTTTAGTCTGCGGTGAATTGCCTTCAGTTTTAGAAAACTGAAGGCAATTTTATGTCAGACTAAAGAAAATTTGTTCAAAGTAGAGGCTACATCCTAACACATTCACTATACAGGAGTTCACTATAGAGGAGTTCACTGTAGAGGAGTTCACTATAGAGGAGTTCACTATAGAGGAGTTCACTATAGAGGAGTTCACTATAGAAGAGTTTCACTATAGAGGAGTTCACTATAGAGGAGTTCACTATAGAGGAGTTCACTATAGAGGAGTTCACTATAGAGGAGTTTCACTATAGAGGAGTTCACTATAGAGGAGATCACTATAGGGGATCTCTACAGTAGAAAGTGACGTTAGTTGACTCTTTGTTGCAACTTTTGGTCACTGTTATTTTTTATTTCGTTACAAAAAGGCTCAGCAGATACCTTCACAGTTTTCTCGCTCTCCAGCTTGATGACAGGATGACCTTTCTTGTGACACATGACAATGTCTTTGCCGTCATGGAGAACAGGAGTACTGCCACAAAGAATATTCTATTAATATGGCAAAGTAATAAAAGTAATTAAATTTATAATTTGCTGTGTTTAAATATTTTAGAAATATGATTTGTATCATTAATATAGCAGTCAGTGCTTTGATTTAAACTGTGTGGCAACAGGTTCGCTCATTTACTGCTTGATGTGGTATTGCGGTTCTTGCGGTTCGGCGAAAATTTAAATTTTTAAGAGCCGGTTGACGGGAACTCTTGAATCCCACCATTGATAGCAGCACAAGTATTTGAATTTCGTAATATTCTCAATCAACACCGTATGTCATAATACTTTGGACTAGCACTGTATGCCATAATACGGTGACAGAACAAAAAAAAAACCCGTGCCAAAAAGAAAAGCACGTGGTCAAAATACCCCCTGGACAAGAAACCCCCATGTAAATAACCCCCGGTGCAAATACCCTCGGTCGAAGTAAATAGCATTATTCATTTATATTACTCTATTTTTTGCACGTTTTTTTTTCTGTAATACCATAATACTTTTGACCAGCACTTTGTAAAACTGACCTGATACCCTCGTCGTTAGGACTGGTCACAGCGTCAGCTCTGTCGGTATCTAGCGGCGTTAGAGTCAAAGCCGCTACCTCCAAATCAGTAGAACAGAACAACATGCAGAACGTCAAAGGGTTGAAAACATCAGCTTCGTACTCCCATCTGAAAATAAATCGTGAGTCAAATAAAAGTCTCGAACAATTTTGTATGCAATAATAAATCATTGTGTACAGTCAAAGAAAAATGTGTAATTGCAATTTTTTGACAGTTTACCAAGTTCACATTTCCAAAAAGAAACTTTACTAATTGTAATGCTTGTAGTTATTTTAAAATTGGTCTGGGTAACATCAGTTACTTCTGTTTTATAATACTTTAAAGATTTTATAATAGTTTAAAGTTATACACCAAATATTAAATTTTTCTAAATCCAATATATTTTGCAACCCCGATGCGATTCACAATCCTAAGTTCATCAGTTATGGGCCTCAATATTCGACAGTTTTCAATCAATTATATCGCAAATTAATAGTAATTTTAGATACTAAATGATAGCAGAGCAAAATTTAATTTAAGTACGAAAAAGATAACTCCATGGTAAAACAAATAGGGAAATATTATTTTATCTCTTTTTCTGAAATTTAACATTCATTAAATTAAAGGGTTGATTTGAACGTTCGTGATTGGTTCAAACGTGTTAGTGTTTGTTTGAAATAACACAGATTATAAAAAAACTACATTTATTTAGTACTATTATACCTCATGAGTGCTTCTGTGGAAGCAGACAAATCCTCACTGTGACGCAATAAAAAGTTGTGAGATTTTCCTTTTCTCATCACGATAGGCCCTCTGAAAGGAAAATGAATATCATTTCATAGTTCTGAATCAGCTACTCTTAAGATGATCTAAAACAGTGGTTCTTAAAATGGGGTGCCCGGTACCCCTTTGGGCCTGGAGTGGTTTACAGGGGGTGTCTGGGATGGCTGTTTTATAGTTACTTATAAGTTCTGTTCTTGCTGTTAATATCATGCAGAATATACATGAAGTATATTTACCATTTTCTCACATCTAACCAAATATATTATAATTTTAGCTTTTCAATCTATTTCAATGCAATACAATGCTCAGGGGGTGCCTGAGAAAAGCGAGGGGTGTGCGAGAAAAATACTTAAAGAACCACTGCTCTAAAAAAAATCGAAAAAAGAAACACAAGTAGAGTGATCCTACCTGCCCTTGGTGAGATCAAACTCCTTCAGTTCCCCACCATCTGTTATGAGTGTAACACTCAGGACTCCACTCACAGATCCACCTAAACCTCTCTCATCCGCTACCGTCACTGTGAGCTTGTAGTGGTACTCTGCAATGGAACACTTCGTCAATAAGCTGCAACTAAATTCGGTAAATTCCTAGTTCGCGTCCCTATTTCATTTAAGGATGCGAATTATGAGATACAAATTGTTCGCATCCCTAAATCTATTAAGGACGTGAACTAGGAATTTAGTTTAAAGTCATTTTATATCATATTCATTTTTAGATAAATTAAAAGGTCTATTTTCTGACATAACAGATTAGAAGGAAAATTGAATCATAAATTGAACCCAGGACATCTTAACTTCGACCACCCTTCTAATTCTGAGGTGTTAAGAATATATAGAACGAAAAATATTCAAGAAATATTTACTTTAATTATCACATAATATGGTATAAAGAATTTCGGCATTTAAACATTAAATCTCTTCCATTGCATTTAAATTCTTTATACTGATAAATAACCCTGTCTCACTGAAACTAACCATTTTCTTGAAATAAGTTAAGCTTGAAATAGGAAAGTACAAGATAAATAATCAAAGATAGATTACAGAAAATAAAGAAGAGCAATGAATATCAACTGCCTTACGACAGAAGTCAGGTCCTTCTGTAGTTGAGAGGTACATCTTTACATGCTTGTGTCCCTGGGGCTTCCAGTAGTCTGCGTTAATTCCTAGCTGTGAGCAGCCTAACGGCGAATTACAGGAGAAACATTCTGCCTAGAGATACAAACAAAATTCTCATTAAATATTGAGTCCAATTAAATTTTCAGGTTCTTAAATAACAAAGGAGACATGTGTAATTACCCGTTCAAATTTCTTGAATGATTCGCATGGGAAAGCCATGAAAGAACATTTTTGAAAGAGGGAAGCAGTGAAGAGTTTGTTGGCCCGAATATGATTACACGCCACGGCTTCTTTTTCAGCTGCATCAATACCTAAAGTAAAATGAAGATAAAATAAATTTTCCTAAATGATAACAATAATGGATAAAAAAAAGAGAATATGAACTAATGCTGTTCACCTTCTGAAAGGCCAGTTCCATCTTGCAAGACTGTTAGAGGAATTCTTGCCAAGGAGTTACATCCAGGTTGACCACGACCACCATTTGGGTAGAAATCAACATGGCCAATCGGCTGATCCATTCCATAACCTTAGTTGCATGGAAAGTTGTATTCTGTATTCGAATGACAATCATATAAGGTAGTAAAAAATAGGTCTCATACGTATAATTATTTAATACCTGCAAATTGCCATCCCATGTTAATTATAGATGCACTGTCTGTATGAATAACATCAACGAAAAGAGCATCACTAGGGTCCAGTCTTACAGAAGGAGGCATGTGCTGGAAGAATGGTTCAGCTGGATCCAAACCAGTTATGCGACCAAGACGATCTACATAATTTCCGATGTATCCTGGAAAAATGTTATAGGCTCAGTGAATGAAATTATATATTTAAATTAAATTTGTAACTGAACAAAACAGGTATACTGACCTGCTGAGTGAGATCCTAAAGAATGACCAATTACGTGAAAAAGCTCAGATTGTTGTCCCATTTCTTTCTTGGCCCAATTGATGACAGAAGCCACTTCTAAAGCTACAACTCTGATATTAGATACTGCCTGAGGATATATTACACGGGATCCACCAGACCAGTCAACAACGAAAACATTGCAATCATCATTGAAGAGCAATCCCCGGACCATGTCCTAAAGAACGTATGAAGAGATCTAGAATAAATACATTCTAAGCAATCTTCACGAAAGTAAAAATGAATAGAAATTATTTAACCATTCTTCAAAATTTAAGCTTACTTTTATCCAAGTGGAGTTTTGGTCGTCCAAGTATCCATGAATGATGAACTTGGTCTTGTGTTGTGGATTGTATGAAGTTAGACTTAGTTTATTGATGTTATGAGGGGTCATTGGGACACCGCTGAATTGATTTCTAGTGAATAGTGAATAGTGAACATTGATACTTTTACGAGTATCGGGCGGTAAGTTTATTGGTCTGAAGATAGGGTCATAGAAATCTATAGTGGTGACAAGACAACCCAGCGACTCGATGCAATGAACTTCTTCCGTGAATTCTTCAGATGTTGACTGTCCTGGTTAAAAATTAAATCGTAAATTATAGAAATGTAGATATTACAATTAATATTTGTACTATTTAGTTTTAAAATGGGTAACTTATTATGGAAAACACGTAATTAACTTACTATTTTCAGCAGAAGCAGGCATGATGCTATTGATGAGAGGTCTGTAGATAGGGTCAACATTGGCTTTCAAAACATTTCCCAAAATGGGAAGGCTTCTCAAACTAGACATCATTATTTCAAACAGACCAACTCTTTCCTTGTTGTTACTGTGATATCTCTTAGGTTTGTTATTGGGAATTGACTCTTCTGTGAGCTTATGATGATTAGAAGAACTAGGCAAACCATTCAGGTTATGCGAATCATCTTTTGATGTATCAGGACCACTAATTTTCTCTTCAAAATTATTCGAATATTCAAGGCCATCCGAATAATTTTGGTGTTGTATAAGTTGCTCACCATTACGTTCTATCGAAGGATGGTCGATTGCATTAACTTTCCTATAAGCATTTTTAGTAAATTGGGCGGCTTTTCTAGGTGGAACACTGAGATGGGATGAAGGTAGAGTTGAAACTTTACTTGTATTCCAAATTCGTTGGTGGGTGGAAGGGGATATCACTTTCGAATATGACGAAGTCAGTCGAATAGTGGAATTCTCTTGGTTGAAATTATCGTAATCATTTAATTTAAATATCGGAGGACTATTTTTACCAATATTAGGTATCTTGGAGGTTGGAACAGATTGAAATGTATTACTTTTCGGTCTGCCATTTTTCTTTGGTAGACCTATGTGGTTGTAATCTGTGTGATCTCTAATTCTTCTCCCATTCCCTTCAGGCCATTGCCAATCGATGTACGGTGAATTTGGAGCAATTTGTACTTCCTCGTCTAACCGCCTCTCCACGGCACTAGTGTAAGGGATAATGTGCTTCCTTAGAGCTATCAGTCCTCTCAAAAAGGATCGGTCATGGTTTTGTCGTGAGCATTGGCTCACCAGACATGAATTTAAGGTTAGAAGAAATAGAATAGATGAGTAGGCTTGAGTTAAAGTCATGCTCACATCCTAGAAAAAATTAAGGATACACATTAATGGAATAAAAATAATGGATATAGTATAATGCAAATGTACTTTTATTTCTAAATTAATGTATTGTAAATAACAAAAACCAGTTCGTACATTTACTCAATGAAAGTTTGACGTAATTTATGTTAATTTCGATATTACACAATTTCATGAAATATATTAAACATATTCATTCTCATATTTTGATCGCCTTTTTTTATTTTTTTTTTATCCATTTACAATGAAATATTCTTTACAATGACCTAATAATTAGATAACATCAATATCATAAATAGTACCAATTAAAATCAAAAGTAAAGATAGAGTTAGTTCCAAATTGTCGGTCAGTACTACATCTTCGGTCATAAAAGAAAAAACTATATAAAAATCACTATTATTAGATAGCACTGTGTAATAATAATAATTTTTATATTGTTTTTTCTTATATGTCCGAAGATGTAGTACTGACCGATAATTAGGAACTTACCATAATATTACTTGAAAATTCCATACAAATATATTATAACATATGGTCTGAGTGTATAGCCTTTCTCTATTCAATCATTCTAAGCTTTGTATTTAAATTATAATGATATAGATTCTTAATAAATAACCGATGAAATAATTCAAACCTAAAATATGGTAAGAAAAAAATTTAGTAAGTTAATATTTTTAATGGAAAAATAATGTCTTTTTAAACAAACAAAACAAATTCATATAGGAATGAACAAGCAAATTATCAACCAGTATTGTAAACGTTATTAAATATTGTAGAATCTATTATAAGAAGTAAATGCATACAATATTAATATACCCCTAGTGTGAAAGTGTATGTAACCTAGTACGTATTTCAAAATTACGGTCAAATACATATAAACACAATGCTAATTGAAATAAAGTCTTGTATAAATAATTTTACCAAACCAGTTTAAAGTAACTATTTCATTCATATTGTTAAACAAATAAATTTATTTTAGTAAAGAGAAAGTATTAATTTCAAAAGAGGATCTTATAACGAAATCATATAAAAAGGGATATAAAAATAATACGTTATTTCCGTACAAAAAAAGCATCTGTATCCTTAAAGAGATTCACTTTCATTTTCTGTGAATTTGAGTCAATCTACAAGATGTTTTAACAGGAAATCATTGTACATGCATAGGTTCCATAATTCAATGTATTTACTTTCACTTAACCTATAAAATCACAGTAGACTGTACCAAAGAACTTAATAGAGCCTACCATTTACTCAACGAAACACATTAATTTTGTTATTCAATCAACTGTTTTCACCCCATATTAGGTAAGTGAACCCGGATAATTATACACTGATCAGTGCTGCCGTTAGACTTTCTATTTTGAATTGCAAGAATATTAAGATAAGATCCTATTAGGAACTAAAATCCACATCTCAATTCATCCAGGTTCTACAAGATGGCTGATCTAGGTTCATTGGTCGTATAAATCTGACTGTATTAAATGGATAGCAGACTGTACCAAGCAAACGACTGTTGAATGCAATTCACAATGCTCTATAAGTGACTTAGTTTAAACTGCAGGGAAAGTATACGATAAGCTCTTTTCGTGTGTGCCAGAACACTTTCGCTTTCTAATGTTTATTGACTTTGTATCACAACCGTTAGCAACATCTTGACTTTATTTGAACGTTAAAAGATATACTATCTGTAGTCAAAGAAGAGTACATCCGAAATGATTTTTGAACTGTTTACTAAAAACAAACTTCATTAATTATAAATCTGGTAGATATTTCAAAATTATTCTGGGTGCACGATGACAAAATTGTATAGATTGAAATTAATAGAAAATTAGAAAACTGTGATTTGATAAATTTGTATCTTGCGGAAACTCATTTCTTTGATAGTACTTTTGAGACGAAAGATCCAGGGAAATAAGAATTAGGTCATTAAAGGTCTAAGAACTTGTTTGATTCCTGGAAAGAGACTGCCATGTATTATAAGGTATATAGATAGTTTCACCGTTAACTAGACAATGTGTTGTATATATAATATATGTATATAAGGACAACACAGTTTGCTTAAAATGTTGATGGTGAGAAGAAAATAGTTTAAAAGGAGTTGAAAAAAGGTGTTGAATAAGAAAGTAGCCTCATACACAAAGCCACCTGGAATTTCTAGGTGACAACGCTCATGGATGCAGAAAAACATAGACAGTTAAAGTGTAACGAGACAAAAAGGTATACATGTGTAATTAGCAGTAGAATAAGGCTGGTAATTGTCATCAGTAAAACCTAGTTCAAATCACGTTAAAAAATAGGCATTCGATTCAATTTTTTTTTGTATTCAAACTAGGAAAAGAATGTATAGTATAAACGGTCATGCTTTCTAAAACAATATATATATACAAGTTTTTATTAAAGCTGAAGGAAGAAGATATTCATTTAATCAAGAAGTTAATGTCTGGGTGCATGCTATAAAGTGCAAAAAAAGTAACATTGGGTACAGGAATTAATCCGTATTCTTAAAATATTAAAAATTGTGAAGAGTTGGGGAAAAATCTATCATATTTTTACCAGGAATTACTTTTCATTATAAATAATAATACTATTGTTAGTTAGTATATATAAACTCTATAATATCAAATAATTCAGAAAAATTCATGAAACTTTTCGATCAAAAATATCTATATTTAGGGTAAATTCTCAATTATCGGTCAGTTCCACCTTTTCGGTCAGTTCAATTATTTCACTAGGATATGGTTGAGTAAAAACAACCAACTCGGGTTGGTTGTATTTACTCAACCAATCCTAATGAAATAATTACCATTGTATCGTTTTTTCTTATATGACCGAAAATGTGGAACTGACCGATAATTAAGAACTTACCCTATAGCGTTAAATATAATTTAGAACCTAACACCAATTCCTTGATTTGCGATTGAATAGTAATTACATGATTATAAAGTTTATAACCCTTTAGAAGATTATAAGAGATAGCTTTTTCAGCGTATTAACAACTGACGATTGTTAATAATACTTAATTCATGCATGCTATATAGATAATATAAATAGTTACAGCTTTACAGATAGTTACAGCTTTACAGATCGTTACAGTTTTACAGATCGTTACAGCTTTACAGATCGTTACAGCTTTACAGATAGTTACAGCTTTACAGATCGTTACAGCTTTACAGATCGTTACAGCTTTACAGATAGTTACAGCTTTACAGATCGTTACAGCTTTACAGACAGTTACAGCTTTACAGATAGTTACAGCTTTACAGATAGTTACAGCTTTACAGATCGTTACAGCTTTACAGATAGTTACAGCTTTACAGATAGTTACAGCTTTACAGATAGTTACAGCTTTACAGATAGTTACAGCTTTACAGATAGTTACAGCTTTACAGATCGTTACAGCTTTACAGATCGTTACAGCTTTACAGATCGTTACAGCTTTACAAATAGTTACAGCTTTACAGATCGTTACAGCTTTACAGATAGTTACAGCTTTACAGATAGTTACAGCTTTACAGATCGTTACAGCTTTACAGATAGTTACAGCTTTACAGATAGTTACAGCTTTACAGATCGTTACAGCTTTACAGATAGTTACAGCTTTACAGATAGTTACAGCTTTACAGATCGTTACAGCTTTACAGATAGTTACAGCTTTACAGATCGTTACAGCTTTACAGATAGTTACAGCTTTACAGATAGTTACAGCTTTACAGATAGTTACAGCTTTACAGATCGTTACAGCTTTACAGATAGTTACAGCTTTACAGATAGTTACAGCTTTACAGATAGTTACAGCTTTACAGATAGTTACAGCTTTACAGATCGTTACAGCTTTACAGATAGTTACAGCTTTACTTAGAGAGCTTCGTCGAAGTTCTTGAAAGAAGTAATACAACACTCACATTAAATGTGATATTATTATGAAGCCTGATAGCTTAAATACAATAAAAATCATTTATATAAAGAAATATATTTGTTCCTATAACAAAATAATGGGCTGTATAACTAGTGGCTCCTCCCTATAATATTTCTGAACTGAAAGGTATGGTGAATGTTTAAAACAAATAAGGATGAGAAATTAGATAGTAATTAGCAAGACATTAATGATTAGCAAGACAATAATGATTAGCAAGACATTAATGATTAGCAAGACATTAGAAAGACGTTAATGATTAGCAAGACATTAACAAGACATTAACGATTAGCAAGACATTAATGATTAGCAAGACATTAATGATTAGCAAGAAATTAACAAGACATTAATGATTAGCAAGACATTAGCAAGACATTAATGATTAGCAAGTCATTAGCAAGACATTAACAAGATATTAGCAAGACATTAACAAGATATTTGCAAGACATTAGCAAGACATTATCAAGACATTAACAAGATATTTGCAAGACATTAGCAAGACATTTAAGTGATGAATATATAAGTTTAAATAGAAAATTTAGAAATGAATAAATGTACTTATTGCTTTCATTTATTCAAATAAATATATTTATTATTATAAATAAAAGTTAAAGGCACAGTCCAGTCAAAAATCATCCTTTCGCTAAATATCGTATAAATTAATTAAAATCCATTAGGAATAAAATATTTCGTTAATGTGAATTTAATAATTAAATATTTGTCCCTCTAACGGGACTTTTACGATTTAAAGTCAACAAACGTTAAAGGTCCAAGCCATTTTTATTTGTTTTAATTAATGAGGTGAATGTTTTTTATCATTTTGCTACATACCCCTTGAAATTTGATAGCATTTATTTAATTCTATATGCTTTTAAAAATGTAAAACTATACCCGTTTTTACCTCCGACTTATTAATTTTTAAATCAAAGTATAAGAATGAATACCGTTTGTTTGTTTCGAATGCTAATTTACTAGGTATAGGTATCATTAATCCAATATTTAATATTCGTCTAAAGGTATAAAATAGGATAATGTTATTATAGAAACGTTTATATCACTATTATATATACTTCAAGGAAGAATTTACAGCGACTTTAAAGTTTAAACGAAGGCCGGATACCCATTGCATTTTAATAGAAAACAAATTGGAAATATAGGGCAAGTTCTGAATTATCGGTCAGTACCCCCATTTTCGGAAAATAAAGAAAAAAAAAATATAATAATAATTGAAAGAAAAATTAATTAATTATTATTATATCGTTTTTTCTTACGTGTCCGAAAATGGGGGTACTGACCGATAATTAAGAACTTGCCCTAGCAGATAAAAACGCCGCGTTTTGACAGCCCTGTTCACGCCTCTTCGATTAATCACGGTTAAATGGAAGGCGGTAGAAACGCTTGTATAGTCTGCTAATCTGCGGCATTTTATATGCTATTATAAATTAGGCATAAGAACTACGGTTTCTAAATTCTTTACTCATCAATTGATTTACAAAATTCGAATGTTTCGATATTTAATTAATGAACAAAATATATTATTATAGTTAAGTTAGCCAAATTATATCATATGAAAATTTAAAACAATCGATAAAAATTAAATATGATAAACTGGTGGACTGTACCTTTAAAATGTATAGTTATCTGGGCATAGATTTGTGTGAACTATGGATTGATTAATTACAAATGAAGAATAACTATTGATGAAATCAAGTAACTGTAATTATTGTAAAATTCGTGCATGTGTACATTCACAAAATTTCCCATCTCAGGTAAAAATAATTCACTAAAACTCCTGAAATACCTAATACCAGTTTTCACTTAACTCTTTGGGGCAAGGTGCATGGGACACCATGTAACCCACTTATTTACTTACATTTGTTGCAAGGTGGGACATCAAGTAACCCACTTATTTACTTACATTTGTTGCAAGGTGGGACATCAAGTAACCCACTTATTTACTTACATTTGTTGCAAGGTGGGACACTAAGTAACCCATCTTAAAAATTTCATTTATTAGCACAAGTATGACTATTTTTGTCCCACTTTGTAATGAATCATTAAAATGGATGGAATTGTTGCTATTTTCGTTTATATCTCATACTATAGAGTTAAATTATATACAAACACATAATTAATTACTTCAAATATTAATAGAAAATGGCTTGTGACACTTTTTTTATCTTCAAATCTTGTACTTCAAAGAGTTAAACAAAATAGTGAAACGTTCAGGATGATATAAATCCTTTACATCGTCACTATTACAGTACTATCACCAATAATAGTATTAGGTAGTGTTATTGTTGTGATAGTACTTAAAGCGAGGTTGTAACTTTCTAGCCTGGGGTCCATTCTTCAACCTTGAAACCTCTGTATCCTAGAGAATAAATGTAATGAACCGCAACAAAAGGGATTGTTGCCTCAATGTGTAATGTACATTGTATTTAACAACTACTTACATCATAGTGGAGTAAACTAACATTTGCTGGTGAATGGGCACTTACTAGTAGTTCAATTTACAATGACAACTAAATGACGGGCACTAATAGAGTGCATACCTTCGCCGCCGATTGTAAGTATCCTTGATCTTTGATCCTATCGCTCCCAAAATTTAACCAAATGGTTCCTGGGTATTGACCAATCGTCCCACCAAATTTCAGGCAATTTGGTTTAATACTTTTTGAATTCTGAAAATAACAAGATAAAAAAAGCCACCTAAACTATAACCTTCCACAATCTGCAAAGGTACTTATTGACTTTAACTGAAAATATTATTTAAAACGTCAATAGAAAATCAATAGGAAGATCAGTCCTCAAATAATGCGGGTAGAAAATGTAGAGAATAATGGCTAAGAATCTTTTCTCCGGTAGTTTTAAGTAACGCCTATCCTTGACACATTTACACGTACCGGTTAGAGTTTAGACTGACTGGGCATTCGTCTCGTCGTCTTCATACGTCAAAAGATCGGTAAACAAACAAAATAAACGCTAAAATGAGCGAACTTTTGATAGAAGAGTAAAAATGATCAAATTTAACTCAGTGCTATTGTTTGTAGGTGAAAGGTAATCTTTAGAAAAAAATCTTTGAAATTTACAAATCCGGGTAAAACAAATTGGGATAACAAAAATTATGATTTACTATATATGTCCTATCCAGATTTATCCCCTTCATATTTTTTTTCGGATATTTATTCCGAATTGTTTTGGAATTTTTACCCGAATTTTTTTTATATCAGGATTTTCTGTTATCCATATTTCTCTTATCCTAGCAGGAATTCTGTTCTGTCCATCAGACCAACCAACCAACAGACAAAAACACACCCGGATAGTTTCCGAATTTAAAAAAAACGGATTAAAAAAAATCCGGGGATTGGTTAGTATACGGTGATAGGGTAGCGACTAATAATAAATAAAACAGTGGATTTGCACTGTCATAGTTATTTGTTTATACCATATTTGTACTGTTAATTAATTACCATGTTTGTTTATATATAATTATTGAAAGTGTAACGGACTGACTACCTAAGGAAGGAAGACGTAGAATTACAATATGATTGAATCAGTTATAAATGAGAATTTTTATAGTTTAAATAAAATTATTAGATATTAGGGAATATTAGTAAGTTGCTTTAATTCCCTTTTCTAATAAGTACAGTAATAGAAAGCAATGAGGAAAAAGGTAATTAGATTATTGACTCCGTTCTTCTTGCGGATATAACACTTCTATGTTCTGTATGTAGAACGGTATACTGTACTAGAGATGTTGGTTAATTACATGCACATTAGCATAAAGTAATTACATACGGAATTTTGCTGTATTAATACGTTTTATTAATAATATTAGGAAAAAATTTAATAATAACTATTATTTCTATTATATTATATAATATATAGGTGTACATAATTTTATATTGGAAGTTGCTGCTTTCTTTGTAAATTTGAAGATATGTATTTTATTATAAAATCTATTAGGAAACTAGGTATGTATTTTTAATTTATCACATATATGCATTTTTTAATGGAATTTTCCAATAAAACACATAATTTTAATAATTTTATCGTTAAAAATATTCATTTCAATTTTTTTCGATATTTCACGTATGTGTACAACACTTACAAAAATTAATAAATAAATAGTATTGGTTTAGTCATTACAAATCCATTAATTACAATCAAATTACATAGGTTTATATTATAATAGGATTAAACGCTAATTCCTATATAATAAGGAATGTACGCTCTCGTTCAGATGTTATATAATAATGAAAGTATTCTTTATGCACGATATAACTATACAGGAATAGAATCATTAAACTAACACAACTCACCTCACTGTTAAACCATACAAAAACTAAACAATTCACAACAAATATGCTTTAATAACTGAGAAAAATCTGAAATATATAATTGGAAAAATTTTAATCATTTTATGCAATAAAGAACTTGAGGAAATTAACCAGACTAATTAAAGGAGAGTTTCAACATTTACTTTCAAGATACAAAACACTCGAGCAATGCACTCCAATATTAATAAAACAGTCTATGTATGATTTGAATAGGCGATTGATTAATTTAAAGTATCTTAGTAAAACAAACAATCTTGCAATAGTGTACAGGTTGCACAAGAGAAACTGGCTGGAACGGAGACACGAGTGAGTTACAAGCTCCACTCACGAACTTTCACAAGCTACTGGATTGGCGGTTGTATTATTTGTATACCTGTAAACTTATAGTGTATACCTGTGTTGTACTGAAAGTAGCAGGAGAGGCACTAAAAAGTACCAAATTGAACACAAAAGTACCAAAAAACTTTAAGTTCCATGAAATCGAACGTTTTTTGGACGTTATGTTCGCCAACAGTGAGAATATTCTTGAAAAATGTGGTAATTATTAGGGTTGTGACAAATGCGTTTAAGATCATATATCATAGACGAAATAGTGTCGAATACCACTGCATGGTTTAGAACGATTCAATAGTTTCTAATTCAATCCGTCTCTATTCTATAATGCTTTCAGGATCCATGATTTAAAACGCATGTTGTCACAGCCCTAGTGATTAGAGAGAGAAAAAAGTACTAATCTGGTACTTTTTAGAAAAATGAGAGAGAAAAAGTACCAAATCAGGTACAATGGTACCAGGTTCGGTAAGCCCGCTGGATTCGGCGGTTGTATTATTTGTATACAATCTACTTCATACATACTAAATAGCAAATAGAAACATCCTAGCGGTTCACATCTAACGGATTGATAAGAAATGGTTTTAATAGACCAAACATAGATTAAATACAATCACTTTTTAAATCAACAGAAAATAGTTATCCAAGAATTTATCTATGACCTAGATAATTTAATTTAATTGAGCAAAATGAAAAAAATTTGATACTAAAAATACAACGTACTGCATGTTTTTAAATGTATATTTTATTTCCCATAATAAAAGTACAGTTTCATGAAATAGTATTTTTAAAAGACGTATAAAACTTTGGAGTAAATCACTAATTAATTTTTTTGACAAGCATGCCTAATAATAGATTTCGAGTTGACATTATTCATTGTGATATTATAATTTCCATTCATGGGAAAGATAATGATATTATATTGGACAGATATTTTTACCTTCGCAGAATGCGGAAAGGTTATATTTTACCCGGCATTTATTTATCATCTTGTTATTCGCATAACTGAAAAAGTTGTCTAACCAAATTGGCTGAAATTTGGTGAAGCGATTAGTCAATGTCCAGTGACCTGCTGGTAGAATTTGGGGAGAGACCCGGTCAAAGGTCATGGTCATTCATAACTCAAAAGCATTGAACCATATTGCATGAAATTTGGTGGGATGATTGGTCAATAACCATTTTGTTAGATTTTTGGAGCGATCGGGTCAGAGGTC
Organism: Caprella mutica; assembly: GCA_947561585.1. Classification (NCBI taxonomy): domain Eukaryota; kingdom Metazoa; phylum Arthropoda; class Malacostraca; order Amphipoda; family Caprellidae; genus Caprella; species Caprella mutica. Next base: position 94,585 of record CANNZV010002112.1, read on the forward strand.
AAAGATCAAGGTCAAGGCCATTTATAACTCAAAAAGTTTTGAACCATATTGCATGAAACTTGGTGGGACGATTGGTCAATGTCTAGGAACCATCTACCAGTCAAAGGCCAAGGTCATTTATAACTCAAGAAGTATTCGACCAAATTGCCTGAAATTTGGAGGGACGATTGGTCAATGTGTAGGAATCAGTCTATACAATTTTGGGAGCGAACGGGTCAAAGATTAAGGTCAAGGTAATTCATAACTCAAGGACTATTGGATGGTCAAGGTCATTTATCAGCGGCGGTTAAGATACGCGCTCTACCGAGTGACAGTTCTAGTATTATATAAATTAACGGTCTCTTAATTTTGCAAAATGTTTACTTTATAAAAATACCATTCATCGTAGATTTCTAATTTAGCTTCACTTTATTAGAAGAAAATGAATTAGATAGGGAAACAGCAAGGTAAAATATTTGGGGAAATAGGTACAGGTTTAAATAAATAAAACAAGCGTATATTTGCATATACCATGGAAACTTCTACTGACAATTTCTTGATCTTCGTGAAAACGTGAAATAATATAAATCACAAAACAATACATAGAACAATAAATATGAGAATCGAGCAAATCAAAGGCGTAAATATAGAAAGTATATGTAGAACAAGATGCCAAGCGATAAATTCTGCATGGTTTATATATAGGTCAGTGTTCTCTTCAAAACACAGTCATAACAGACGTTCTAGAAATATCTTGAAGTTTATCGTGAAAATCTTAAGGAAATAAGAGAGTTCAATTAAAACAATAATTAGATGGGTACAAAAATTAATAATTCATTGTTTAACAGACTCGGTATTCTAGTTTATTCCTAAGTGTTGAAATGTATACAGTATGGGCCACAAAAATGTTTCCGCTTTTTCAAATACTTGTAAATCGTTAGCCAATGGACGTAAAAACTGTATCTTGGTCTCTATTTCTCCGCCTTTTTTTGTTCTATTAACAGGTAAAAACAATTTTGAACTGATGGACATAGTTTAAGAACAGGTAAGCAAAGAGTGAGGGTGATTATTTTTGTCATTGCGCGAAGTCTTTCCTATAATGGTCCTAATGTTTGGAGTACCATACCACTAGCCATCCGAATTTCTTCTACTCTTGATGCATTTAAATCTAAGTATAGGGAATATTTGGTAAATTCTTACCCGGCTGCTTGATATAATTCTGTATTTTTCCTTGTTTACTATTCAATTTTTTCTCAACCTAATTTGTTTAGTATTTCACGCAATTTATTGTACTTCACTTAATATCTGCCTGAAAAGGATTTCCTTCGCATAGGCTTGATTAATATGTTTTTTTGTGTTGTGTCAATTATTAGTCGTTCCTCTGTAAAAGATGTAAACCTATTTTTTCAATAGAGATTACTTAATTACTTTCAATATATAATATTGCAAGAAAATCGTAATTAGGTTAACCATCCATAGATCTGCTAATAGTTTTTCATATTCAATTTCAACTGACTAAACATGATCACAAGAACAAATACAGATATCAATTTTAATCAATCGCTTGCAGTGTTATAGGGTAAGTTATGAGTTATTAGACGGTTACACATTTTCGATCATATAAGAAAAGTATATGTTAAAGTTAAATAAATAATTAAAATATACCTCTCTATGATCGATAACTCAGAACATACCCAATTCTGTTGCTTTCATAATATTTTTTTATAAAATGTACATCTATTCGATGCATTTCATCTTGAAAAAATCGCTCAACCAAATATTAGGAAATATTTTTAAATATAAAAAAGTAGCAGCAAATAATTAATCAATCATCAAGAATAACTTTTTGAAAAAATATAAATAAATATGAACTAATATCATAGAATAAAAAAATCAATATTACTTAGAAAATAATTCTAAATTAAAATGAAAAAGTCAATTTATATATAACAGAATTAACTTTATTTTCAATATTGAAATAAATACAAATTTTAAGAGTTAAATTTTATTACCAAAACATTTAAATACACACAAATTCCCTCATTCTACGATGATATTTTTCTGAGTGAGAGCATAGTAGAAGATGACAATTGAAGCTACAACAGCTACAGTCTCGGACTGAATCCATGGTCCTCTGTATGCACCCTGTAAAATAAACACATTGATTAAATAAAGTTTATTGAAGATATTAGCTACCAGATCATTCACATAAAAAAAAAGATGTATACATTTTCGAAATTTAAACCAATATATACAAATAATTAATATCCTCAAGTCTATTATAGTAGCTAGAAGCTATTATTTATTTATAATAAATATTATACTGATAATTCGTAGCTACCTTACCAAAATTCACACTGAGAACACAGTTGATATATTTTAACTCACTGTATGGTAGATGGAGATGGAGGCAATGGAATCAACATCGGAGGTGGACTCACCACTTCTCTGGGCCTGAAAATTTAAAAGTTAGTTAATATTAGAAATGGAATGTGACGTTAGAATCTGAAGGTGAAACTATCAGTAAAAATAATATAGAGAAAAGAAACACATTCATTGATACTGCTGCGTATTACTTTATGTTAGAATAATCACAAAAGAATGAAAGTATTCATCAAATATTAACATAATTTTCATTGAAATTTCTTCACAAAAAGATACTTCCATAAATTAAGAACTGTAGAACAGCAGCCAGTGAACATTATTAAAAATTCAACAAACAACTTCACAGTTGATAGACAGCAGAAAAAGATTTGTTATGAAAATATTCATCATTCAACACTGATGCCAAAAGGATATAAATCTGATACGATTAGAAAATTAAGTCCTCACTTTTTTGAGTGCAGAATATCCAATGTCATCGTAAAGCTTCACTTCCTGTGCACCAGATGGAGCAGAGTCAACATCAGCTACCCAGCTAACCTAGCAATGTGAGGAAAAAAATGGAATTAGATGACTAGGACTATATATAGGGAAAGTTCCAAATTATCAGACGGTTTCACATCAGACCTCTGCCATATAAGAAAGAACATTATATAATAAAAATTATTTAATTTTTATTTGTATCCATTATAGCTGCAGGTATCATGTATACCAATTGAAATAAAAATAAAATAATAATTATACAGTTTTTTCTTGTACGACCGAAGATGTGAAACAGACCAATAATTAGGTTAGGTTAGGTTTATTTTTTATATTTATATTGATTAGATGAAAAATATTACACAGCTATAAATTTAAAAGCATGATTTAATGAAAATCAAAATGCAAGATATGACAGAAGACACTCACCTGGTACTTCAGTCCATCAACACTTCTGCCAACATTGACAATAGAGTTGTCAATTTCAGCGTACAGAGAAACATCCTGAAATGTTGAACTCAAATTAGCAATAAATTTAGGATAGAAAAGGAATTACTGGTAACAATAGGGGAATGTAAAGAATAATGGGACAAAATAGAATTACAAATAAATCACTTAGTTTGCAATCATAGTAAATTGACGGGAATATAGCAATACAATCGACACAAATCTTATGAAGATATAGTTTACATGTAGCTAACTTTATTTATGAAAAGTGTGGTTTCTAATTAGGTATAATTCTTGCATGAGTTATATTCCAAAGTATCCAATTAACATTATATTTGATAAATTGAGATTTTAGTTTACATTGGATGGTAGGGATGCTGTAACTACTGTGTAGCTATTGATTATTTTAAATTAATTCACATCACTAACATCCTCATGAAAAATTAAAGATGAATAGGAATTTATGAACTTATATTTTACATGGTAAAATTAAATAGAAACACCAAGTAACCATTGATTACTGTGATTTACTTTGATAAATTCAAATTTAAAAAAATCATTTGGCAAGTAGTTAGCTATTTAGATAGTTATAACAATATAATGGGAATATATAAAACAAAGAAAAAGTGTCGTTACTTCATAGTAAATATTTTCTATTTAAATAAAGAATTGGAAAATTGGAAGAGAAGAAATTACCTGAGCTCCGTTTGAACAGGTGAGAGTAAAGTCAGAGATGTAAGCTATTTTAGTGAGGTAAGTGGCATCTGTGGTTGTGTAACCCGTGGCATCAATTTTAGGGTTCTCACAAACTGCACCTCCTGAAAAGCATTATCAAAAGTTTGAACAACAGTAGCTATTTAAGTGAAATGCAATGTTACACTATATTTGATGATTTTCAGTTATAAAAATTAGGAATAAATTACTTACCTCTAGCCACTCCTAAGAGGACTGCCAATAATAGAATGTATTGCATATTGTAAAAAAATATTTATATATGAAAGACTGAAAAAAAAATTACATTGTTAGATAATAGAGGTTGCAATAATTAAAAATGAATGGAATTAAGTTTTACATAGCTAGATGATAACCATCAGTTCCCAGTTTGTATTTGGTAGCAATACCAGCATATATATTATAAAGGTTTTTTTTTAATTATTTCTATCTATATTATCATATTTTCTGATATTCTGTTATAATTAACTAAAACAACTCTGTATAATGATGTGGCTCCTATCCTCCTGTTTCTGATTCTTGAGATATCAATTTTAAGTGGAGTTACTCTCCTGTTCTCAGCAGCAGATTTGATTAGGTATTTGGAGTGATATCTCTCCGAAATAATTTTATTTTAGGAATCTCCCTCAGCAGGTTCTGCTAAATTAATGATAAATTGATAAAATATTAATATATGAATTAATTCAAGAATAAAGATATCACTCAGAAATATGAAATTTCAATTTTTTTTTGGCTCAGCCACTCAAAAGACTCTTGAGAAAATGACCCTGCCCCTCTCAAGCCAGACTGCACAAACTGGTAATCCAAGTAAAATAGTATGTCTCATCCAGTCTGCAGAATATGTGAGATATTTGGGATATTCTCTCCGAACAATGTTGAATTAATTCCTATATTTACATTAATTTTGCTACGAACACTTTTGAATTAATCCCTATATTTACATTAATTTTGCTACGAACAAAATGAGAGATCTCTACGAACACTTTACCAGTTTCTGCAGACTGGTGTCTCATAAACTTGCCATTTGTCTCTCCAGCTCTCTCCAAAATTCAACAAATTCTCTCCAAAATGATCAAATTTTCATAAATTCTCTCCAAAATAACATTGTAGCATAGGAGAAAAATAGATAAAACTCGCCATTTGCATTTGAAGGGCTCAAAATAACTGTCACAAACTCGCCATTAAAATGGCGAGTATGGACATGCTTTATTACTTGGCTGGTAATCTGTTCTTGAAGAAATCCTCTATTTTGGCTTTTGTAAAAAAAAAGGGTGGAGTAAACAAAAATCCTTTATACCAGTCAATAACAGATTAATACTCTACAACTCCACCAAATCTGAAGTCTTTAGCTCTAAATATGCGACCGCTAAACCAAACTATGCGGGATTCGTAATTCATCTTTTCAAACTTGTTTTGGCCCCGTAAAAAAGAAGCAATTAGTTAACATGCTTTACTATGAAGCTAAATTCATTTTAAAACGTGAACTAAATTGTATCTCATAGTAAAAAAGCTTATTTTTAACATTTTCTAATTTAGTAATTCTGTGTAAACAATCCTTAATTTCCTCCTATATTTTCATGTATTTTACTGAGAACAGAAGCCAATAGAGAGAATTTCTTGGAGAACAGTTTACCAGTTCCTGTTCTATTTTATAATGCTACCATTATTTTAATAATTTTATCAGACAGAGATTCCAAAAAATTGATAATTTTAAAGAGAAATTCAATTTCAGTCTAAAAAATCGAATTTGCTGCCAGAAGCCTGCCAAATAAGACATATAGTATTTCAATTCACATAGTAGTACCTAGTAGAGTATGAGACTTAAAACGAGAATAGGGGAGGTAGGTATTGAAAGTATGTAAGGTGCCGGCACCGTGGCACCGTCACTGGCACGTATTATACAGTCTGAAAAGTCAAGTACAGCAGGATTTGTGGATTAATCCTGCGCCCAAATCCTATTTTATTCCTATGTTCCCATGTTATTTCAACTTATTTGCTGTGCCCAAATCCCAATTTCTGTAAAAAAATCCTGGGTCTGAGGAGACCTTCTTTTCAGACTGGCGGCGGTATTATGAAAATGTTCCATATCTATAATCTTAAGATACCTATTAAACAATATATTGCTCTTCTAATTATGAAATTGATACTGAAACTTGCAACATAGATTATATAAAATACAATAAACTTTGCACTTAACGAGAAAATTATTTCCAACCCAATATTATATGACTTCGAATATAGATACAAGAGACTTGAAGAGAGTAGCGAAATCGTACTATCAGCGGCTACGGCTCACACTTGGATTCTGAAGTTTGTTTTGATCAGAATCTTGACAATTATATTCAAAGCAGTCTCTTAAAAAAATATTACGTTAAATTTAAATTAGGTATGAGCTATTGATAATTAATCTGGAATGATTATAAATGATCAAAATTTAATATGTCTCTTGAATTGGGGTTTCAATATGATTTTCAGTGAAATATAGATTATTTATTCCGTATAATATTGGAACACGTAGTGGCACGTCATTCAACAGCTGCCAAATTGTTAACATGTATGTAACCACTATTATTGTCATCAAGTAGATACGATTAGTGATAATTGAAAATCATATAGGATGAAAATTCATAGAAACACGAGTACTGTTTATTAAATATACGTGTAATATATTTCTTTAATTTACAAAATACTACCTTGTAGCATAAAAGAATAATTAGTATATTAACTAGCTAGATAAATAGGTAATATGTAGAGGGTTTTACATAATACCAACATGAACTCACATGTTTCATTTTATTTCTATAATTAATTCGTGAACAAAAATCAATCAATATACAATCTCGTAAAACATAGATTTAATGCATAGTTCAAAGCATATACTGATTGTTTACAGACAAAATATGTGAATGTTTTCGGGTAAAAAAAATAGTTATAATTAAATAAAACCAATGCCCATTAGGTAAATTTAAAACAATCTTAAAATTTTAGAATTTTTTTACTTAGGCTTATACTCTACTTGATACTAATAATACATTAAATTTCAGTTTGGCTGTATCTGATACGAGACGTTATGAAATGAAACCATAGTGCCCATAGTAAATAAATAGAGAAGTATACCAAGTACAATATTGGAACATGAAAAAATACTCTGAGTGACGTCATACAAAGTATTTTCCATTTTTTTTAAAATAAAAAATGTTCTACTATTCAGTTAAACGTGCATTTTCATGGAAATTAACTTACATAAAATTGTTTTTATCACGTTTTACACTCTATTAACTTATAATATTCACCTTATAATACTTATAATACATGAGAGTACTGTATGCGACGCCATTTGTTTACATCGTTTCTGAAGAATGTATCAAGTTCACGGCCAATTAATTCGAAACTTAGTATACTTTTCTATTTATTTACTATGATAGTGCCACTCAACTTTTTCAAGGTTACTTCTGCAAATGCTTGATGGATTAGTTCATTAATAGTATGATAAACTTTACTCTTAATGAATCCCCATTGAAAGAAACCAAAGCTGTAAAATTTGGTTACCACTTAATGTTTATGTAGCCATATGAACCTCTGCCAACCCATCCGTTTGAAAACTTTTCATTCAGCCACTGTCTGACAGTAACTCTAAGCCGAGGAGGTGATGCTCTATAATTCCTCCATCCCATATGGTCGCCCACACGGTTGGTCGAGGTGATTAAAGTGGCTTCTCTGCTGTCCAGTGAGGGTTAGTAATGCATCAGTAACAGCAACTGTGAGTGTTTACTCCACCGTGGATATAGAAATGTACTTCATCAGAAAACATTAGGTACTGAAGGATATCTTGTGATCCCAAAATCTTGTCAAATATTAATTTAATTCATTCTGCGCACGATATAAAACTATGCAAAAAATTTCTGTATATTTTCATTCACAATCTAGTTTAATTTTTATATTTTATTTAATAGTTAATCTTAATCATTGACATGTACAGGGTGGGGCGTAAGTTTGGAAGCAATTTTTCAAACATTAATATAATTCTTAAAAATAAGTTCCTAAGTACGTGATAGGGTTTGAACTATAGTAGAGACACTACATTATGACGTGGCAGTGTTATTTTTTACAAAAATTTAGTCAATTCAAAAATGTCAGACAAAAGAGAAGCCATTATTGCTCTACACCGTGCCGGGAAGTCAGATTCCGTCATTTCAAAGACTCTCTCAATAGCGAGATCGACTGTTTGGAAGTGTGTGAAGCGTTTTTATGAGAGAGGAGACTTGATTGATCGTCCAAGAAGTGGTAGACCACGCTCACAACGCACCAAACAACTGATAAATTAATAGTATGATAAACTTTACTCTTAATGAATCCCCATTGAAAGAAACCAAAGCTGTAAAATTTGGTTACCACTTAATGTTTATGTAGCCATATGAACCTCTGCCAACCCATCCGTTTGAAAACTTTTCATTCAGCCACTGTCTGACAGTAACTCTAAGCCGAGGAGGTGATGCTCTATAATTCCTCCATCCCATATGGTCGCCCACACGGTTGGTCGAGGTGATTAAAGTGGCTTCTCTGCTGTCCAGTGAGGGTTAGTAATGCATCAGTAACAGCAACTGTGAGTGTTTACTCCACCGTGGATATAGAAATGTACTTCATCAGAAAACATTAGGTACTGAAGGATATCTTGTGATCCCAAAATCTTGTCAAATATTAATTTAATTCATTCTGCGCACGATATAAAACTATGCAAAAAATTTCTGTATATTTTCATTCACAATCTAGTTTAATTTTTATATTTTATTTAATAGTTAATCTTAATCATTGACATGTACAGGGTGGGGCGTAAGTTTGGAAGCAATTTTTCAAACATTAATATAATTCTTAAAAATAAGTTCCTAAGTACGTGATAGGGTTTGAACTATAGTAGAGACACTACATTATGACGTGGCAGTGTTATTTTTTACAAAAATTTAGTCAATTCAAAAATGTCAGACAAAAGAGAAGCCATTATTGCTCTACACCGTGCCGGGAAGTCAGATTCCGTCATTTCAAAGACTCTCTCAATAGCGAGATCGACTGTTTGGAAGTGTGTGAAGCGTTTTTATGAGAGAGGAGACTTGATTGATCGTCCAAGAAGTGGTAGACCACGCTCACAACGCACCAAACAACTGATAAAATGTGCCCGAGAGAAGATCAGGAGGAACCCGAAAAGGTCAATACGATTGTTAGCCAAAACAGCTAATGTGAGTCCAGAACAATGAGAAGAGTTGTCAAAGAAGACCTAAAGATGTCCTCTTTCACCCTCCAAAAGAGACAGACTCTGTCAGAAGCTGTAAAGAAAAAGAGATTGGAGAGAAGCAAAGCACTTCTGAGAGAATTGAAGTCTGGCACGGCTGGTGAAATTGTTTGGTCTGACGAAAAAAATTTCACAGTGGAAATGGCTCACAACCGGAGGAATGACAGAATAATTAGTAAAAGTGCAAAAGACATCCCATACAACCAAAAAACTGTCCACAGAACCATGAAACCTGCTTCAGTAATGGTCTGGGCCGCCGTTTCAGAAACTTGGAGATCTCCTTTAATTTTTGTGGAACAAGATGCCAAAATCAATGCTAAATGTTATATTGAAAATATTTTGACGCCAATGTTGGAGTCAGCTAAGGATCACTTCGGTAATGACACTCTATGGACATTTCAGCAAGACGGCGCGAGTTCACATACTGCAAATGTCACTCAAAACTGGTGCCATGACCATCTTCCACGGTTTTGGTCCAAAGAAATGTGGCCTCCCTGCTCACGAGATGTTAATCCTATGGACCTTTCGGTATGGTCCATTCTTGAATCAAAGGCCTGTGGTAAATTCCATTGCAGTGAGGATGATTTAAAGCGTTGCTCCAGAGATCTTGGAAGGAAATTTCACAAGAACAGTTGCGTGCCGCAGTAGGAGGAGTTCGGAGGAGATTTGAGGCTGTTATTAAAAACAAGGGGGGACATTTTGAATAAATTTATGATTTTTGAATTCTTAAAACCCTTATTTAATAATACATAACTGTAAATTATTAAATATATTTTTCGTTCGATTATAATATGCACTTTCATTTGCTTCCAAACTTACGCCCCACCCTGTATTTAGGCTCGAGTACAGTTATTGTTAAATCTTGGTTAAAAGGCAGCCAATTATGAAAATAAACCGATAGGAGCTCCTTTGCTGGCGATGCTGTGAACATTCCAAATAAATGCAAATAATAATATACATTTTTCTGATTGTTCACAGTATCTCAGACGAAGAATAAATTTTCGCCTGTATGAAAAGTAACTAACAACATATTTTTTTATAAAAAGTGCCAATATTTAATATAAGTTTACTGCCCCTTAATGGCGTTGAAATTCTATTGTTATCAGGGAAAATAAGATTTTCAAAAATGTATAGAAAATTATCATATTTAGCTACATACATAGGTATTACATTATATACATAATTTATCTATGAATATATCTGAAAAATACAGTTATATATTGTAGCTAAAATATAATTTACACAGCTATGGTTAAACCTCAAATGCGATTAGACCGTACCTCCCATTTCCTTTACAGCATTACTTTGTCATATGGAATAACGTTTTGAATTTATGAATCGAATATCCTCACTAATACTTAAACCAAGATATGACTTAACACTTTTGACATCAAGACTGAGAGTCAGAACAGTAAAAAGCCTCTATTATTTAAATAGTTACCTAACATGAAACGTCTTCGTTTGAACAGCAGCATACTTGATAATAAATGTCTGAACTTTCGGGCCACAGGAAAGAACAGTTATATTCCAAAATCAAACTTAATGAAATTTATGACGTGAACATGAATCATACAGTACTATCAAAGATATTATACTACAGTAAGATAGACCACTCTCGCAAATTTATGTTTTAAAAGTGCCATCTGGATTTGAAAGCGAGAACTAGAGAAACCATCAACATATGATGTTGATCAACAACATTGAAAGTGTCAGTGTTCAACTGAAACTAGCTTTCAATGTTAAAAATAATGAGTAGCTTTCAAAATAACTTTTCTGTTGATCCATTATAACCGTACAACTTCTACCGGAACACTGAAACTTTCTATGTTTTGATCAAGAGCAAATATTGTTGTTGCTTTCAAATACTAATGGCGCTTTTTAAAACAGAAATTTCTGAGAGTGACATATCCTACTGTGGTATAACATCTTTGGTACAATCAAAAAATTTCTCAACAACATGCTTTTAATAATCTCCTACAGAGCATTCCTTTAATAATCTCCTACAGAGCATTTCTCCTGGGCTGCAGACTGAGCAATGCTGACACAGGACTCATGTCCAGTCCTCCATCTCCAGACTCCTCATCACTGTTTTTACTCGTCTCATGCAGTAGTACGTACTCGCGACTGCTGTAACCAAACTTAACCACGTCCTTCTCCATCAGTTCAACATAAGAACGTGTGGTTATGCGCTTATTGTTGACGTAAGTACCGTTCGCAGATTCCAAATCTATGATGTATGGCTTCACTGTTTTTCCTGCAATTAATTATATCTATTAGATACATAATTATATTCAGTATTAATAGTTTATCTTTAAGAGAAATGGAGAGTAGCTCAATGAAAATATTCTGACATGTTATAAATAGTTGAAAATATCAATTGAAAAATAAATTATAGTTTAAGGTGAGTGTATATGTGACATCTATTTTCTGGACTAGTTGTAGATCCTTATTTGAATAAACTATTTAGAGTATAAAATACCTTCAGAACCATTCAAACTTAAGATATTGCTAATTTAAAACTCATATTATTACATTAAATTATTAAACTATGCTTAATTTAATACCCATTTAAATGCATCAAATTTCGTAGAAGAATCATTTGATGATTATTCATATTGATATAAACCCTAACATTGTTGTAAAGATCTCATGATGAGATAACTAATTATCATTAGTTAATTTCCTCAGAAATAGAGCTATTCTTTTAGATCAGCTAAAAAATATCCTGACTGAAGTTATTAATACAGTTTACTAATGAAAAATATCAAATTAGATAAAGAATGGTTAAATATTAGAGAAGAATCTAAAAACTGCATGCTAAAAGATTGAATTCTTGATTTTAATGGGAAAATATTATATTTTTAAACAAAAAAAGATTGAATTAGCTAGCTAACCTATATTGCCGTCTTCTTTGGTGTATCTAACCAATCGATACTGAAGAACTGCATGCTGTTTTGAACAAGAAGGATGGTCGGTGGGAATGTCGCAAATCCTTCTCTCCCTTCCGATCAAATAGGCACTTTGTTTGTGGATTGGCAGGAATGGTAGTTCTTCATCACCTTTGAAAATATACCTGCAGAAAGGATCAGTATTGTAGTATAACTAAATAAAAATTTGAATCTGAATATTGACTTAGCTAAATTCTAATATTAATTCAATTTTTTTTATAAAAATCATTTCACAAACCATCTCCATCTCCTTTTTGGTTTCCTGGCTTCACTTGGCTGAGAATATTTAATAACTACTCCTTTGTAAGTATTTGCATCTTCAGCAAGTTTTCCTGATAGACCTAAATTTGGAAGAGCTTTTTCTTCAGTTTCCTGATCTGCTCCAGTTTCCATGTTATCATTACTGAAAAAAAAATTTATTTCTAGATTATTAAAATGTTCAATACAGCCCAAAGGATCCAGTGATTCAATGGAACTTATAAAAGGGCTTCATAATGGCCTATTTTATTTATCTTGTACTTTCTGTGTATTTTTATTATAAATATAGTTATCATTATCAGGTATTAACCATAGCTGTATAGCTAGTTCCAATATATAAATATGAATCTACCCTTAATTGTGAATATTTAGTTCAACCAGAAATTAGCTACTTCATATTATAACAGTACTAGTGGAGCTAGTCAAGTTCTGAAAAAATCACTGCAGCAGTAATCCAGCTAAATACATTAGCAATAGCTATATAAAGGGCAGTAAAAGATCCTAATTAACATCAAAATAATTAAAGTACAAATTTATCTTTAACATCAAGTTAGTGCATATTAGAATATTTAAATTGATAAATTCTGTAATCTTTCCTGAATATATAGTATACTTACCTATTAAATTCCCGAGCGAGAGATGGGTTTTCTTCAACTTTAACTGCTTGCAAGTGATTGTCATCTTCCCATTTGCTCCTACTTGCATTGCTGAAATGAAGATACCAGTTATGAATAAAGATACCAGTTATGAATAAAGATACCAGTTATGAATAAAGATACCAGTAATAAATAAAGATACCAGTAATAAATAAAGATACCAGTAATAAATAAAGATACCAGTAATAAATAAAGATACCAGTTGAGTATATTCAAAATATGAATATAAAAAATACAACTTAATGCAAGTAGCTACCAATCAAAAATAATCAATATAGACATTATCAACCATTTTCATAAATAAATATCACCTAGGAATTAATTAACACGTTAACTATGAATGCTCTAAACACTGCCTAGCTGAACTGACATTTCCAAAATTATAAATTCAAGTTATTGCTCCAGTATCATATGTCCCATGACAGCGAAAGGATCTCAGTATCTCAGTTTGTACTTATTAACCACATCTGTACAATTAAAACTGAGGTTTAATTTAATTTGGGTATAAAATATTGGCAGTGGTATACATTTCTACCAATGCATAGTCAACGTGTTAATTTTTCTATCAATAATTTTGAGTATCTGATAATTATTATTCAATTAATTACCTGAGGCTGGGATGTAGCTCACTAGGACTATCTGTGGTAACTTCAGGGTTAGCTTGTTTATTTTCTTTCGACGACCTTGACCTTTCTTCTTTGCGCTTCTTATGCTTATGCTTGTTCTTCTTGCGCTTGTGCCGAGAACTGTGCTTGGAATACTTCTCATCTGAATCACTATCCGATGGTTCGTGTTTGACTTCTACATTATCAACCTCACTGTCACTGTGATCATTTCTTTTTCTTTTCTTATGTCTGTGTTCTTTTCTTAAGGAAGTGGAATCAACTTTCGAACTGTGCTTGTAGTCATTAATTTGAGAATATTTTTCAGATTCATAGCTTTCACCTTTTCTTCTTTCTTTAGATCTCTTGGATTTGGAATGTTTTCTACTTATTTTACCATTTTTATGTGAATTTAAATCTTCAAATGAATCAGAATCACTTATATTTGAAAGATTTCCAAGAGCACTCATTTGAAAGAATGTGTAACAATATAAAATTCTAAGGAATAAGAAAATTAGTTAAATAAGTTAATAATAGATAAACTAGATACTAGTCTATATACCTATTAAAAATTAACATACAGATTTGAGCTTTCAAAGTATAATGTAAAATGAGCTGTTATTGATTTCTAACGACAAGGTAAATAGAAAATTTCTTAGAGAAAGCTTGTAATTTGCTATATAAATCTAGTAATTTTTATTTAATTTCATCAATGGAAGTTTGCAATAATTTACAGGAAACACAGAAGAGTTGTTTTTAGTCCTAAAAAAGCTATTTCAGATTAAACTAAAATCCCAAAAATTTAACATCAGGCATTGGCAGCTGGCCAGACTGCAGGAACTGGTAAACTGTTCTTAAAGAAAATCTCTCTTTTAGCTTCTTTTCTCAGGAAAGTTCTTGCAAATATGGGAGAAAATTAAATCGCACATAAAATGTTAAAAACATCCCATATTTTGCAGACTGAGCAGCAGGCAGGCAAGAGTCAAGACATTTTAATCAGTCTGAAAAGTATAGCAGGATATGAGGATAAATCTTGCACCCAACTTCCAAAACCTATTTCATTCCTATGTTGTATTTTCCCATGTTATACATGAACATGATACAATATTTGAAATAAGCCATCAGAATAGTGAGAATAAATATGGTCACGGAAGTAAATAGCGGCTCTTTAATTTTTGATTGCGGCGTTCAAGAGTCTAAAACATTCTGAAATGAAATTACTTACAATAAAATGTTGAATACCTACCAAAAGAAGCACAGCGCATGCTATAATTTATTAAAGTAAGTTTTTAACGAGTGTTTTGAACTTTTGAAGCTATGATGTTTCTGTTATTAGAGGCCGCAGTTAGTTAGTGTGCCACAATTTACCTGCTGGCTGCTTGAAATAACAAGTAAATCCCTATAAAATAGTCCCAAGAGATTCACATGCATCAGGCATGAAGCATAAAGCCAAAGGATGTTTTTAAGTGTAAAATCACAGACAGCAGGAACTGGTAAAGTGTTCTCCAAGAAATCCTCTATTTTGGCTTCTGTTCTCAATAAAATACATGTAAATATAGTAGGAAATTAAAGATTGTTCACAAAGAAAATATTAAAAATGTCCCATGTTCTGCAGACTGAGCTCAGCCTAAAATCTTTGCTAGGAAGACAAATTTCTTATTTAAAGTATCTTAAATGTGGCGATCTAAACTCATTAGACTGGCATTTTCTCATTAGACTGGCGACTTTCCTACCACACTTTGAAACCTGGGCCCACTCTGGAAAAAGTAGTCTCTTCTGATGGATTAATTACTCTGTTCAACTTGTCTCTTCAGCTCTCTCCAAAAATAACCAAACTTCTCTTCAAAATCATCAATTCTCTCCAAAATAACATTGTAGCATCTAAGCATCACAGCATGGGAAAAAATTAGATATTTCTCTCCATTCGCAATTGTGGCCTGAGGGGCTCAAAATATCTGCCAGTCTGTATTTGGTGCACAAAATCCCACTGAATTTTTAAAAAACTGAAAAAATCCACCATATATTTCCAGTAATTTGGCTGATCCACCAACATTTTCTCCATTTTCGACCGAAAATTAATGATAACATAGGAATAAATAACTGAAAATCCACCGACTTTGCTAGAATAATATTTTCAATAGAGAAAAATTCCATCGACATCCAAGTAAAATAGTATGTCTCATAAACTTGCCATTTGTCTCTCCAGCTCTCTCCAAAATTCAACTAATTCTCTCCAAAATGATCAAATTTTCATAAATTCTCTCCAAAATAACATTGTAGCATAGGAGAAAAATAGATAAAACTCACCATTTGCAATTGAAGGGCTCAAAATAACTGTCACAAACTCGCCATTAAAATGACGAGTTTGGACATGCTTTATTACTTGGATCGACATATTGTGGAATTTACCATGAAATACAGTCTGGAATATCTGTCACAAACTAGCCATTAAAATGCCATGTTTCAAAGTGTGGCAGGAAAGTCACCAGTTTGGTGAGAAAATGGATAAAGGTCGCCACATTTAAGATACTTTGAAGAAGATATAGGACATTCTAGTTAAGATTTTACACTTGAAAACATCCTTATGCATCATGTCTGATGCATGTGTATCACTTGAGACTATCTATGAGTGATTTACTTGTTATTTCCAGGTTTCTAAACTTATTTCACCTCTCAAAAGTCGCCAGTATACTGGCGACTTTGTCCATACTTTGAAACATGGTAAAATGGCGAGTTTGGACATACTTTATTAATTATTACCTAGCCAGTCTGCAGATTGTGTCACTTCTTCCCCAGAGATTTTAATTTGAGAAACAGTTACTCTCTGACTCTCAGTAGAAGCCAGACTGAAGGAACTGGTAAACTGTTCTCCAAGAAATCCTCCAGTCTGCAGAATGTGTATCTTCTCCCGCAGAGATTTTAATTTGAGAGACAGTTCTCTCTCTGACTCTCAGTAGCAGATTCAGAATCTCTTGCAGCTAAATTTATGGTAACATAGGAATTAATTCAAAATCTCCCACAGCTAATAAATTAATGGTAACATAGGAATTAATTCAAGATCTCCCGCAGAGATCTCCAATTTCTGAAAATTCAATCAAAAACTCCCGCAGAGAGTCTTGGAAAAATGTTCCATATTCTATTTCTGCAGACTGGGAAATCCTCTATTTTGGCTTCTGTTCTCAGTAAAATACATGTAAATACACTAATACTGAGTAATACAGAAGGAATTAGGAATTGTTAGCACAGAAAATGTAAAAAATGTCCCATATTCTGCCAAGTAAAATAGTATGTCTCATAAACTCACCATTTGTCTCTCCAAAATTCAAGAAATTCTCTCCAAAATTCAAGAAATTCTCTCCAAAATGATCAAATTTTCAAAATTCTCTCCAAAATAACATTGTAGCATAGGAGAAAAATAGATAAAACTCGCCATTTGCAATTGAAGGGCTCAAGATAACTGTCACAAACTCGCCATTAAAATGGCGAGTTTGGACATGCTTTATTACTTGGATATTCTGCAGACTGGACTGTAGAAGATTCAAAATCTCCCGCAGCTAAATTAATGGTAACCTACCAGTCTGCAGAATATGGAACATAAACATTTTTCGAAGACTCTGCGGGAGTTTTTGAATGAAATTTTAGAAATTGGAAATCTCTGCGGGAGATTTTGAATTAATTCCTATGTTACCATTAATTTAGCTGCGGGAGATTTTGAATTAATTCCTATGTTACCATTAATTTAGCTGCGGGAGATTCTGAATCTGGACTGCTGCTGAGAGTCATAGAGTAGCTCGTTCTCAAATTAAAGTCTCTGCGGGAGAAGAGACACATTCTGCAGAGTGCAGACTGGGTAACATAGGAATTAATTCAAGATCTCCCACAGGCACAGAGATCTCCAATTTTTAAAATTGAATCAAAAACTCCCTCAGAGACTGCATCTTGGAAAAATGTTACATAGGCACCAGAGTGGAATAATAACTCATTTCAGATTGACTAGTAACTCTGTTAGGAATTTAGAATGAACAAAAATTACTCATTTTAACCCTAAAAAATGCAGAAATCAGTAAATTATTTTATAAATTTCCCAGTCTGCAGAAACTGGTTAAGTGTTCGTAGAGATCTCTTAATCTGTTCGTAGCAAAATTAATGTAAATATAGGAATTAATCCAGAAGTGTTTGTAGCAAAATTAATGTAAATATAGGAATTAATTCAAAATTGTTCGGAGAGAATATCCCAAATATCTCACATATTCTGAAGACTGGTAAATTTCAACTCCGCAGTGAAAACTGATGTAAAATAAGTCATTTATGCTTCACAATTGTGCTTGTTGTGATGATAAACATCACTAATGGGAATGCATGAAGTTAGGAGTAACTCTGTTAGAATTTATGTTTTCCAGTGTGGCATAGGCATAGGCATATTCTGGCTCTGCTGCCTCTGCACCAGAATCCAAGATTGTATTTGGTGGTAAATTCCAATGATATGTCGGGAGATAGGTATTCAATTTCTCTAATCTCTAATAAAAAAAATTCCTGCAATGTCGGAGGATATTTAGGGTCAGGCAGGTAAATTGCGGCCCACTAACTAACTGCGGCCTTTAACAACAGAAACGTCATAGCCTCAAAACACTCGTTAAAAACAAAGTAATAAATTGTAGCATGCACTGTGCTTATTCCGATAGCTATGCAACATTTCAGTGTAATTTTGGTTTAGAAAGAGGGCAAATAAAAATTAAAGGGCCGCAATTTACCTGCGTGACCCTAGCTATTATTTCCTATATTACCATTAATTCTTGGAGGAGAAATTGGAAAATTGTTGGAGGACTAGCCGACTAGACAAATTGATGAAAAATGTTG
>CANNZV010002113.1:0-14056 GCA_947561585.1 Caprella mutica
CATCAGGTGTACACTGTACAGTACAACAACCTAGCGGATACATCAAACTACATTAGCAACTCTCAGTTATATCTATCTAAGTAGTTCTTTATTTGTTTAACTAGCTAAATGAGGATAAAAAACAGAGGGTAAATGAGGATAAACAATCATGAAGTGCGCAGTAAAACGAACTAGCGGATACAACAAACTTCATGCCAAAAATATATATTGTTTGAATAATTTCAATGAAAACACGAGTTCTCATAGTTCTCAATCCTTCAGTAATACATAGGAAATAAATTAATAACTTTAAACCCTCATATCTCAAAAACTATTAGTTTCTACAAAAAACGGTTTCGATTTTCGGATTCTATGGTCAAAAAAAAAATAATTTGAATTAAATTGGGTGGGGGTCGTCAAATGGGAAAGAGTCCTAATTTTTTCTAAGGACTAATCAAACTAATCCTAGATAGTTTCCCAAACTAAATGCTTATAGTAATCACTAAACTGTTAAGCTCAATTTGTATCCATGATAGGTACCAAGCAGCTACCTCATAGATATCTAAGGCTAGTGACTATCGTGGATGCAAATAGAAATAGGCATACCTGATCCCGCATCAATGGTTATCATATGTAGCCTAGCTACTTTTCATGATCGAAAATGTGAAACCGATTGATAACTCAGAACTTACCCCAAACTTAGGTAGTTGATAACATGTTGAACTGTTAATTAGCTGCTAAAGTACAATTAAGGCCTTGTTACACGGTGCTACTCGCACAGTGTGACCGCATCAGCAGAGTAACTGTCATGTGCAAGAGATTAGTAACTCGCATGCGAGTTACTACTAATTTTTTTGTTTTTACTCGCCACTCATGGGCGAGTCAGCCACTCGCCTGCGAAACTCGTATGTCAACTTGCATGGTATTGCAATATAACAGTTACTCGTACGTCATGCAGATATACCTATGTTTTTTCTATTCTAAACTTGAATAATTTCCCATTCAATTAGGTAGCCGATTTGTCCTATTTTCGTTTGAATCGGTTTTATTTGATGGTTAATAAAGCGCGTATTATCTTATATAATTTTTAAATTGCTATATTAAATATTATGAATAAAAAAAATAATATCCTGTAATATTAACCAAATTAAATAAAGGTTAAATAAATTGATAAAATGTTAATTAAATTAATAAAAATAGTAATTAGGTATTAATTAAATATTATTTATTAATTAAATTAATAAAATATTAATAATTGATTAAATTAATAAAATATTAAATATTAAGTAAATTAATAAAATATTAATTATTATTTAAATTAATAAAATATTAATTAATATTTAAAATAATAAATTGTTAATTAATTTAATAAAAATATTAATTATATTAGGTGATAAATTGTTAATTAAACTTATAAAAATATTAATTGAATTAATAAAAAGTAATTTATTCATTAAATAAATATTATAATACACAATGCGAGTGTAGGTTCAGTAACTGTCTATTTTCAAACCAGCAGCTCGCACTTGTGTGACCAGGTGAGGCGAGTCGAGCTACTCGCTTCCGAATACAGTGGGACAGCTGCTGTCTACTGTCATGACAGTAACTCGCACCGTGTAACAAGGCCTTTAGGTAGCCACATATACCTACCTAATGGCCTTGTTACACGATGCGAGTTACTGTCATGATAGTGGAGAGTAGCTGTCCCACTGTACTCGCATGCGAGTAGTTCGACTCGCCTCACCCGGTCACACAAGTGCGAGCTGCTGGCTTGTAAATAGACAGTTACTGAACCTACACTCGCATTGTGTTTTATAATATTTACACTGCGACCAGAATTATTAGTCCAACGAGTTTTTTGCCCATAACTCTAAAACCGTTTGAGGAAGATTTCCGAAATTTCAACCATAGGTGTAGAAGAGTATGAGACACGTTCTAACTAATTTTCAAAGTTGTACTCTTCTTTGTTTTGAATTTATTTAATATTTCCTTTTTTCAGGTGACCATAATTATTAGTCCAGTACATAATTTTTATTTAATTAGTTGAAAATGGGGCGTGGAAAGGACCTTTCAGAGCAAGAAAAAAACCTTATCATCAAGTTAACAGCTAAGAAGAAGCCTCAAGCTGAAATAGCTGCACAAATTGGACGCCATGTAAAAACCATCAAGCGTTTTTTGGAAAATCCGAAAATTCGTAAAGAACGCAAGGATAAAGGCAAATTGAGGAAACTATCAGAAAGGGATGTGCGCCGCCTGAAGGCTACATTGAAGAAGAACCCTGGTTCAACAAGCAAGGACATTTTTTCCGCTTCCGGGGTTGCAGATGTGTCTAAATCGACCCGCAATTCAGTTCTTGGAAAATTTGCTAAACAAAAAAAAGCCACTATAACTCCTCCTCTCACCCCAAAACACAAAGAGAGGCGTCTAGATTGGGCCAAGAGATATATGAGAACCTCTCCAAAGCTTATATTATTCACTGACGAATGTAGAGCAACTTTGGATGGCCCTGATGGATGGTCCAAAGGATGGGTGTTTGGGGATGACCCTTCCCAAATGCGTTTGCGACGTCAGCAAGGTGGTGGAGGGGTGATGTTTTGGGCGGGAATTATAGGGGATGTACTCATCGGTCCTGTGAAGGTGCAAGAAGGTGTTAAACTCGATTCTAAGCGCTACTGTGAGTTCATTGATTCTGCTCTTTCAGACTGGTTAGATGACCTGCCTTTGGAACAACGCCGTAAAATCATATTTATGGAAGATAATGCTCCGTCGCATGCAGCAAAGAAAACCAAAGAGTTCTTGCACTCACTGGGCTTCAAGAATAACACCCTGATGGACTGGCCTGCCTGCTCACCCGATTTAAATCCCATTGAAAATTTATGGGCCATCATCAAAAGAAGTGTTTACAGCAATGGGAAGCAGTATTCATTAAAAAATGATCTCTGGGCTGCCATACAGAATGCTGCGAAGGCTGTGGATCCTTCTACTATCAAAAAACTAACAGATTCTGTCACTGAACGAATGTTTCAAGTCATAAAATCCCAAGGATCTCACATTGGGAAATAATCATGATTTCTGCCATATTAAATTCACTATTGACTACTTTCTTGTGTTTACAAAGTGTATTTGTATTTGGTATTTGATGTTAAAAGTTTTGTTATTTAAAAAATTCGTTTATTTATCCTTGTAACAAATTTATAAAGAAACGAAAAAATCGGGACTAATAATTCTGGTCACCTGAAAAATGGAAATATTAAATAAATTAAAAATTAAAAAGAGTTAACCTTCGTATAATGACACGAATGTGTCTCATATTCTTCTACACTTATGGTGAAAATTTCGTAAATTTACCGCTGCCCGTTTTTGAGATATAGTCAATAAACACTTAGGACTAATAATTCTGGTCGCAGTGTATTTAATAAATAAATAACTTTTCTATTAATTAACATTTTATTAATTTAATTAACATTTTATTAATTAAATTAACATTTTATTAATTAAATTAACATTTTATTAATTTAATTAACATTTTATTAATTAAATTAACATTTTATTAATTTAATTAACATTTTATTAATTTAATTAACATTTTATTAATTAAATTAACATTTTATTGATTAAATTAACATTTTATTAATTTAATTAACATTTTATTAATTTAATTTAACCTTTAATTAATTGTATAATTATTATAGGATATTAAATTTTTTTTATTCATAATATTTAATATAGCAATTTCAAACTTATGTAAAATATACCGTATACGTGCTTTATTTACCATCAAATAAAACCCCAAACATTATGAAGCCGATTCAAACGAAAATATGACAAATCGGCTACCTAATTGAATACAAAATTACTTAAGTTTAGAATAGAAAAAATCTAGGTATATCTGCATGATGTACGAGTTACTGTTGTGTTGCAACACCATGCAAGTTGAAATCCGAGTTTCGCAGGCGAGTGGCTGACTCGCCCATGAGTGGCGAGTAAAAACAATTTTTTTGTAGTAACTCGCTTGCGAGTTACTTACCTCTTGCACATGACAGTTACTGGACTGATGCGGTCACACTGTGCGAGTAGCTGCACTACAGTAACTCGCTAGGCCAACTCTCAAGTTTACTCGCACCGTGTAACAGGGCCTTTATTGTTATTAGCTAGTTAGCAAAGAACTATTAAATAATAGGTTTAGGTACGGTGGTAGGAAGCTACCTACCTAGCTATCTAATTATGAAATTCTTAAGAGGTTTTTTCAACCAAACCAAAAACATATTTTTTTCATATTTAGGCGATGTAGTTGTATAGGGGCTAACTAAATAACCAAGTAACTACCTAGCAACTATTTATAAGTCACAATTTAAACAGGTAGATAGTTAGGAAACAATAGTTGAAATTAGGTATCTAGGCACCTCAAAATTAGATCTTAGAAGTACCTACCTACCTATTGGTGGTTAATTTCATGTTAAGTAACTTACCAAGATATTAGGGAGGTAAGAAGATATGTATAACTTGTTATTTATGAAATTATAGCTTCAAAACAGGTAATTACTGTTACTAGGTATAACTAATTTAATTAGTCAGACATCAAAACTCTCTCAACTTCATAATGGTCGCTGCTCCGAAGAAATTCAAGTAGGTAATAGCTTATGTTAGAAGATGACGCCGTTTAGGGGAATAACGCTATGTACAATACCCTAGGGCCTAGAAGTTTGAGTATT
Organism: Caprella mutica; assembly: GCA_947561585.1. Taxonomy (NCBI): domain Eukaryota; kingdom Metazoa; phylum Arthropoda; class Malacostraca; order Amphipoda; family Caprellidae; genus Caprella; species Caprella mutica. Next base: position 4,692 of record CANNZV010002113.1, read on the forward strand.
AGATAGCTAAGTTTACAATCTCAAAGAGGTTGACCCATCACATATATATTATATATAATGTATTCATTAGAATTTTAGAAAACTACATACTCTTGAATATTTAAACTAAATAAAATTAGAACATTTTAGGTTCATATAACTATTACCCTGAATTTTTTTCCCTAACAAATAGCTATAGATAAAACAAGATCAAAATGCGCATGATGCATAAAAAAAACTGTTAATAAAGGAAACATATATTTTAAAATTTCAATGATAAAGTTTATTAATTCTATCATTACAATATGCTACAAACGAGATATAATTTCAATATCAATGTTACATTGATAGATAACAATATGTAGGTATAATTGTTATTGTATGGCAGAAGATATGGGGGATATATTTAGGGTTAAAAACGTGACAAATATTTATATTGTCAAATAGTAGTTGTTGTCTGTGCCTCTAAAATCTAAATATTACTAGTTAGTATTGAGTATTGAATAATAAGTATATGATTCCATTATAGCACTGTGAATAAATAGTATTGACTACCTACTGTCTTGGAGAATAGTTTCGTCTTTCAACAGAGAGATATGCATATATCGCTCTGTTTGATTAAAATAATGTTTTGATTAAATTGTTTTTAATTCACCACCATGCATAGAAATTAAAATAATTTTTATGCATGAGCTATCTCAGCCTATCTCAGCCTATCTGTTTGATTTATCATTCAACCTCTCCTAATTGATTTCTATGCAGCTAAATGGTTAAGTTTGCCTAGGAATTTTGTTTTATCAGATGGAAAGTATTTTCTGTTTCTGTGATAAAATACAGCTACCTAGTGTGTTGATTGTTTGGTCGGGTACTCTAATTGTTAGTAATACAGATGTTTGTTAGTGATATAATTACCTACATCCTTTAGTATATCAGTTTTTAGATCAGTTTGTTGGGTTTAAAAGTTTAAAGACAATATATATTATACCTACCTAATTAAATAAATGTGAGAGAGTGAATGAGTACGAGGTGTTTACTTTTGTTTGAATAGTAAATTTTAACCTTCATTATATTTTATGTAAGCTGCTGTTCTGATTTTTTTTATTCATGGAGGGTTCACACTAAATAACCGTGCACTCACAATAGTAATTTAGTACGTACATGGAACCCGTACCTTGTTGGTTAGCTATGCTGATGACCAAACAATTATATCGGTTTGTTAAGAGCCTTCTGACAGGGTTATGATATCTGAGTCACTGTGTTGTGATGTGGAACGTAGAAACAGGTGATGCATGGATAATGGTATGGTGTTTCCTATAATAAAACAAAATCTATTGTTTTTTCTTCTGGAAGTCGCACTATCCAGCCTGTATTCCCTGTGTTGCACATTCGAAGGCCATTTGCGGAGGGTGGCAGCATCTTCTTCCTAGAAGATAGGGATTTTGAGACGGGCATGGAGATTTTTTGGAGATAGGGATCTTTTTGTCCAATGCTTTAGAAGTTTTGTGTTGCCAGTTTTATTGTATTGTTCCTCTGTCTGGGGATCTGAAGTAGATTGTCATCTACGTCTACTTGACCGTGTTTTATAATTCAAGCTTCATTTATGATGGATGGTGGAATCTCATGTGACTTGTGGCACCGGCGTGATGTAGCAACTATGTTGACAGACCTGAGCATCCAATCTGTCCTTATATGCCTGCTCCTTATGTCGCTCAGCGTAATACTTATTATTACGCAGCAGGTCGTCACGCTCGTACTTTTGAGAGTATTCGATACAGAATTAAACAGTTCTCTAGATCCATTATTCCAGCTTCTGTGTTTCTTTGGAACTCATTGAACAATGATGTGTTTGCCGGTGGTAATGTTGGTGCTTTTAAATCGAATTCCTTTCAGCTTGACCTTGGCTATCTTTTTTTCTCTCTCTCTCTCTCTTTCTTTTAACCAGCTGGCGAATCACTGCGGGTGTCTGTGTGACTTGTGGGGCTTTCTCTTTCCCTATAGATTTCGCTCTAGCTTTTTTAAATAATAATAATATTAATTATTATTTTTATTAATCATTATTTCATTTGCTAAATTCTTATACTCGTGAATAATAACATTTTATATATGAAACATAGTTAAACATTCTACATAGTTAAAACATTAAAACATTAAAACATGAATATGCATTCAATGAGCAAAGGGAGTTGAATCCGTATAAGGAATTTTTATTAGAGCTTTAGGTACTTAAAAATGTACTTTATGATTGTGCTTCAAGGAACTAAGCGATTAGACTAAAGGTACACAATCGTCACTAATTGAACACTCGATCGAAAATATCTTTTAAGGATTATTTTGCCAGACACTAATGATTATTTACAATCATTCTAAGATTTAAAAAGATATTTTCGTAGACTCTGTTGTACCCAGATTATTTTACAATTTTGACTTGTTTTTTCCTTAGATACTTTGAAATTCCCCAAGGACGATACACACCCTTTTCTAATAAAAAGGGTTGAAACATTTATACCCTGTTCAGTAATAGAGTCACCAGCCTGATAATCTGTAAATTACGTACGTTCTAGTAAGAGATACTTTGCGTGTGAATCGTCTTTAGAACAAACATAGTGAACTGTGAACTTACGTGCGACTAACTATCTATCTGCTTGTGTTACATACATTATTGTATTACATACAATATTGTGTATCATTACCCTTTTTGTCCATTAGAATTATTGAATGAAAGAATTTAATTCAAATTGAATGAAAATATATACTAAACCAGAAATAAAGAATCTGATTAGAAATATTGATTGAGCAAGGAAAAAATAAGCCAATCAAATAAATTATACTCGTTGAATTAGGCCGTTTTAAGACGGACTAAGATTAACACTGATAACCAGTGTTCTTGCCCTTAAGAAAATATTTAATTTCCAAAGTAATTCAACAGGAAAGATACAATATTTTTACAATATTATTGAAAATAAGGAAAAGCATTTCGTAGACTTGAAATTTACCATATGTTGTAAGTATGTTACAAAGTCGTTATTTTTCTTACCAGGGAAGTAGATGAGACCAGTGAAGCCTCCCATGGTGCACAGAGTGGTACAGTGCACAAGGGAAAAAGCCGAAAACTCAATATATTCCATTTCTATGTTCTGCCATCCTCCAAGTGGTGTCAATGAGAAGAGTGGGACTGCAATTTGAGTCACACAGTCTAGTCCTATGAGGTCACATAGCCATGAACATCTCACTGCTGAGATGAAGAGGGGTAAGATCAAGGAGACGATCTTCATGCTGTAACTCTAGTGTGACAGTCTGACTATAGATCTTATAGAATGTAGAAGGACAAAAACTATTACTTTAGTACAGAGCAAATGTTTTTCTCTATTCCATACAATAGTTTAAAATTAGCATTTAGCTCTAATCTGACAGGTAGGTTAGGATTGGTTACTTGAGATTAATAAAGTTCAAAACTTATAATTATACTTCAGAAACTTTAAACAGTAACCATTCAAATGACAGCCCATTGTAAAGGTTCATAAAGCTGGATTACTCCGCTGCTTTACATGCTTTGCTCGGGCTGTTATTAAACGTTACACAAACTTTGGTGGGGCCGTTGTAAGGGCTTTACGCGCAGACACGGGATTGCTGGAACGATGTTTGGCTTTGTAGCAGCGATCCATGGCCGTGATGAACTTTGATTTGGCATTAGTATGGAGGTCGCACAATGACGCACAACTCCATACCGATAAACGAACGCTCACTGCCTCTCGATACAGTTAAGCCAACGCTATATCAACAACGGCTTCATCGCTACACCGCTATGGCCCGCTCCTCAGTGATCGCAATGTTTTAAGCAGCTCAAAACTTTGGGAGCGATTGGAGGGACCACAAGCGGTAGCTTAGCATACGGCGTTGTCTTAACGGGGATCAACTTCAGGTGAACGATAACGAGCGGTGATGATTTTTTTAACATTATGTAATATTTTACAGTTATTTAGAGAAAACGTACATTGTCATAGATAAACCTAAATTGTAAAAGAAGTAATGACGTGAGTTGTGGGCGTGTTCGGGTATCAATTAAAGTAATTTTGTTATAATTAATTCTGCTAAATAATATATTGCGAATCAAATTACATTGAAACAATACTATGACATTTAAGGTATTTACATGTCCAGAAAATTAGTACCATTTAACAACAAATCAAATGAAGTTGGGCGAGTAATGACGTCATTGTGGGCGGTCGATAGCGAGACTGGTGGGCGGAGCATCGTTGCTCCTATTCAACAATTTCTTATTCACCATGACGCTATTATCATGTTCTTGCGTTATTAATTTTGCGGATAATAATTTTTTGGCATTATTCGTTTTGATATTAATTTACTCGTATTTTTTATTGGTAATTATAAGTTTTCTTTTTATTTATTGATTATTAGCTGTTGTGATATTAAAATGTTACAAACTAATCGTTTTTTAATTAATTTTATTGGAATTATGTTACTCAATTCTATGTGTTTTCCAATTATTTTATAGCATTTTTTTTGTAATTAATGAGTTTTCTAAAAAAAATTCTGCATTTTTTTCATTCTAATTATATTATTATGAATTATTTTAGTGCATTTTAATATATCCAGAATTAGAATATTTGTAATTATTTTATTAAAATTTATGATATTGCATTTTAATTTATTTCTTATGATTTTTCATACTACATGTTTTGTCATTGGTTTATCACAATTATTTTATCACAAATTATTGTCACCTCAATCAAATCCGTTAAATAAAACACTCCAGAAAAATAAATCACACTTAATTTAAAACTAGTTAGAAACTTTAGTTTCTGGGTTTTATCTTTAGTTATATTAAACTTATATAAGTATTGTGATTTTTGGTGTCCAGAAAATTCATCGTCGAACAATTATTCGTCTCCTGGACAATTCGTCCACGATTGAAAATAAAAGAGATAAAATTTGTAATATAATTATAATTGGCGAAAACAGAAAAGGCACTCATTAAAGAGAGGTAATGTTTTGCCAACAAAATATGTGGTCGGTGTAATGCACTTTCACCTAATAACTTTTTGATATTTAAAAAAATATACGTATAATTATAATTTTATATTTTATTATATTTATATTTTATCAAAAGGAAAGTACCATCCTTCTACTCTGCATTGAATGGTTCGCTAAATATAATTCATCTAAATATGCGAGTTTTCATTAATGCTTTATTTTTAAATAGAGAGATGAACGAGCTGAAATCCATCAAAAAAGAAAATACAGGGATAAGAATAAACATATCTTAAATGTAATCAGCAATTACGATGCAAATGATGAAATTTGCATCACAATATATAATTTTAACTAAATTTCATCAATTTTCATATCTAAAATCTGAAATATTGTTGCCTAGAATTTGGAAATTTTTAACATGATTTTTTTTACTACTTTTACTACTTAACTTTGTGTTCCAGTTTATTCTTGTTTCAGTAATTTTATACATGAATTTTAACATTTTATCCCCTATGTATAGCAGCAATGTTAGTCAATAGTTTGTTTTTCTACATTGTCATAGAGGAGCATTTGAATTATTGCCTTTTTGTTTAAATTTTAATTAAAAAATTCAGATTTGCGATAGTGACTAGCTCAGTCATAATTATACTATAATAAAAAAAATTATATATTTACTAGTTTTATTTGTAATTTTCAGTAAGCTATAATTATATGAGAAATTATATCACTTTTATGTACAATCGGCGACGAACTGTCCGGGGACAAATTGTTCAGGCAACGAATTGTCCAGTGACGTATTGTATGGGGACGAATTGTCCTATCACCGTGAAATTATTTCCTTATAATCTTTATTTTGCTCTTCTTTTCCTTGATTATTTATATTTAAGAAATTCAATGAAAGGTAAAAGATTTGCATGTGCGTTAAGAATATTTGAATTTATCTGCAGTATACTTTCATTTGGCCCATAGTATTAACATTTGTAAGATATGCCACTCTCGGAAATTTCGGTATAAAAAATGCATCCTACTGCCACCTGTGGTTGAAAGTGGCTACTAGCCTTCTAGCGATTGGTACGCAAAAGCATATTTAGTGTTAATCACGTGTCATTGTAAAGGCAATATTCTTTCTGATAACTGTTTTTTTTATTTCTTTAATAAATAATGAAAACAAACAGTTTATCCAGAGTAAAACATCTTCTTGTTTTTAATGGAAAAATAGTCTTTTAAAAAAGTGAACTCATTTACATTCATGGTTAAAACTTGAAATTGTAAGTAAATGTAATTAATAAGAATTTAGGTAGAATTATGTACTCTCTTAGTCAGGAAAGAAGATCCCATGGTGAAGCTTTCTTTCCACTTACCAAGACTGTGCAGACTTTTTAGATATTATAATTTATAATTGAAAAGAATATCATGAGAAATATAAAGTAAAAGAAATTTTGATACGCTATTCATAACCATTACTATGTGCGACTAGATACATCATACATGTAATTGAATTGACTCTGATTAATTAATTTAAAAGACATAGATATAATTTGTTGAAAGAATATTGTTAGTAAAAAATAAGCTGAAAATATTAGGTTTTAATTGTTGCTGTTGCGTAGGGACGGAAACACAGGTGGCACACGATCCATTTTAGAAACCGAAATTTCCAAGAATGGGGTATCTTATTGTAAGTATAACTAGGGTAATAATTAATATAGAAATATCTATTTGACTTAAGTTTTCATATTACATTAGATTTGTAATTTTATAAGCCTTCTATAGATTACAATCGTCACACGAATATATTAAAATCTTCCCTAAGAAATTTCCTAGATATAGTTTAACAACTTTGATAATGAAATCATCTCTTTTGATTCATAGAGACTTTAACTTTAATTTACACTGATATTATTATATTTATATATAAATCCGGATACGGAAAAAAAAATTATAGATAGATTCATAAAAAGAAGGAAGGAAAGAAATATTCTATCTGTTTTTTATTTGGATATACTGATAATATGTATATAATTTGTAATAGAAATATGATCTTAAAATACATATAGTATAAATTTTATCACACTAATAAACAACAGTATGTCATTTTAATAAGTAATACACTAACATAAATCATGAATAACAAATATCAGAATTTGAATACAATAAAAATTGTCTCCATGCCGTCTAAAACAGTCAATTTATTATATAACTGACTCCAAGACAAAGCACATGCTTAATGACCCACACTAACTCCACTACTATCAATATTCCACAAATAACTTTGTACAAAATACTATTTATAATAACAGCACATATTGTAAGCACATAGCAATGTTTCTTGTTGCACCATTGTCACTCTATTGTTACAATATTGCCGCTATTATTTCAGTATTATCAAAATTAATATTGCTCTAAATAAACTTTTCGTTGCCACCTAGTTATTAGAAGTACCATGTCTTGAGGTCAATCGCCGCATTTATATCCCTAATTCTTATAACAATGTATTTTTAAATCTATACTTTTTAAGAAGTTTTTGCATGCAGCACGATGTGAACTTAGTAAAGCAAATGTGAAAAAGTGGAGCAAAGTACTTATTACTGAAAAACTCGACTCATTACAACTTCTCTCTTTTGAGACCTTAAAGAGAAAGAAGTTCAAGGAATGAGTCACGGTGAATAGCTTTGTCTTCGTTTTTCCTTCGATGGGAAAGTTAACGTGAAGACGTCTTTCGATGGAATAGATACTTATTAAATAAAATGTGAATAAACGATTTCTACTGGCTGTTACTCAATGAATCAAGAATATAGTCATGTGTCCTGCTTCTCCGAATGAAGTGACTGTTGACAATCAATGTATGATGTCTAGTTAATAAATGTTCGGGGTTAACAGCCAATTTTCAGTCGAAAGAAATCTCAGGTGACATTTATTGTTATAGTTGAATCATGGTTGACTGTTGTTAGGGATTGTGCTCTTGAGTTAGATTGGTAGGGGAGAACCGGGAGCATTCGGACACTTTTGGGGAAAAATGAATAATTCGTAAACTAATTCGAATTTAACTATATAAAGATTTCTATATGTTGATAAATCATTTTACTTCAAACCTCCATTCGAAAGTTATATGACAAAATGTAAGAGAGATTCAAGTGTTCGAATGAACATCATGAGCATTTGGACAAGCTGTGAGGATAATTTTGACACCATAAAAATGGTTAAAAACATTGGAAATTTGATAATTAAACAATAGGATTGAATACAGATCTACTAATTTAATTGAAATAAACCATAATGACTTGTTATTCACAGTAATAATTCATCGTATTTGTAATTTTATCATAATAATATTATTGTAATGATTGAACATTTTCTCCATCAAAATTTAGATAGCCCATGAGTAATCACTGAGAAATTATCCTTATATTTAATAGCTATATATCAAAAGCAAATTGTATAACTATTGCCTTTTACTTTGGTTATAACTATATCCTTTTTCTTGGAATTCACCAAAATTAGTAAATTACATCTTAAATATTTCATCGAATGTTTAAAGTATAATCCATAAGTGTAGATCTTGCTACACCTCCAATTTCAGCAGCTTTTCTGACAGATAAACCTTTTTGGAATTCATCAAATGTTTTTTGAATACCTTCTTTATTACGGCCTCTATCAGTTTTCCTTTTATAATGAAAAGGCATGAAATAAAGACACTAATTTAAAAGTTGCAACTAATCTCCTTTCAACTTTCAATTCAATTTTCCATTGACGCATGCCCTAAGTTGAATAGAAAGAGGCATGTAGATTCTGTCCACATCTAATCGTCAGATTTGTTTCAACTTTATTGCTGAAGGTCGCACTTAAATATGAAGACCACGGGAGAAATAATGTTCTCTCAATGTTACAAGTGCTCTGCTGTGCAAAGTTTTATTTGATTGCTACCGATTACCATTAACTTTATGAATAGTAGTATTTTTATGTGTAGATAATTACATACATTTTTCATATTGTAAACAGTTGCGTAAAAATAACCGATATAATATATGAAGAAAAGTCATTTGACACACTGTTGAGTGAAACAATAGAAATAAATAACATATTCATATAGTAGCTACACACGATGCCTCCACAGAAGTACTATGGAACCTATTAACCATAGTACAAACTATTTATTTACTATGCTATTAACCGTAGAACGGTTACCCTCCAATTTGCTAACATACAGGGTGTCCGACACTTTTGTTGCCAAACTTTAACATAAGGTTGCATTCGTCGAAATTATTAAAAATAACCGCTCCATGTATTATATTATATAGTGTGTATTTTTCATTTGTTTATAGTAAAAATTATTTTTCATATATTTAATATATTTTATAAATGATAAAAACTTATGTAGGATGTATTTAAAAATCACC